>WTSP01010660.1:0-21946 GCA_025331215.1 Actenoides lindsayi | reverse complement strand
GAGAAGACTGAGAGGGGACCTTATTAATGTCTATAAATATCTGAAGGGTGGGTGTCAAATGGAAGGAGCCAATCTCTCTTCTGTAGTGCCCAGCAATAGGACAAGAAACAATGGTTATAAACTTGAGCATAGAAGGTTCCACCTCAACATGAGGAGGAACTTCTTTACTGTGAGGGTGGTGAAACACTGGAACAGGCTGCCCAGAGAGGTTGTAGAGTCTTCTTTCCTAGAGACTTTCAAAGCCCATCTGGATGTGTTCCTGTGTGACATGCCCTGGGTGATCCTGCTTTGGCAGGAGGGTTGGACTTGATGAGGTCCCTTCCAACCCCTAACATTCTATGATTCTATGATTCTGTGACAATAGCCATCATAAGGGAGACCATCAACCTTTTTTTGCCTTTGCTGGGAGAAACACCGGATCCATGAGCCAGTTACTGGTCTAGTAGAGTTAACAGCAGAGCAAATGGTCTGTACTCCATTTCCTTCAAGTTGATTATGTTCTCCCTTTATGTCGTCTATTAAACATCAGACTGTGTCTTGCCATTCATGGGCAAGCAAAAACAAGTGATGTTATTGCACAAGCCCCTGTCATACTGAGCTGCGGACACTGATCTAGTTCCTTTGGAAAGACACACACCAGATCTGGCAAGATGGGTATTTCTTTTATTAAAAACAATGAGCTACATTTTGGTCTGACTCCTGTTTCACTGAAGCCATGCAGCTGTTAAATATAATGCATGTGCATATTAAACGGTGCTTTCTCTGTGCTCATGTGAACACACGCATGTGGGGAATTGGCAAGTGTTCCGGCCTTAAAAGACAAAACAGGAAGCATTTGAGCTTGGGAGAGCACAAGAAGAACTTGGACAACTGGATGAATTTGTGAGCGAGAGGGAAGTTCTCTCTGCTGTGCTGTGAAGTGTGGCCAGATAGCCTTGGGCAGACTTGTCACACACACAGAGAGAAAATCAATCCATCACTCTGCCTCAGCCATAATCTTCATCTGGCAAAATAACTTTCACCAAATAAAATAACTGCTGATGCTCTGCTGTATAACCAGACCACAGAAAGGCAGCCCTCAGAAGTCATGTCTGACACCAGGTGGTATAAAAGATAAGCAAAATGCTGTTAGAAGATGCCCCACATCTGCCTTAGAAACCTTACAGCCCCATTGCAGCTCTTCCTGGCAGCAGTGAACTCCAAAAGAAACCATGATGAATGTGAAGAAAAACTCTCCAAGGCTGAGCAATGCTCTGTGTCCATTGCAATCACATTCAACATCTGTCAGCATCCTCACTGGGCTGCTGCAGTGCATCTTGCTGTGAGAGAAGCACCTCTACCCCAGGACTGTTTTGCTGATCAAGTCCTCTTAGACTGGCAGCTATACTGGCAAGGTTACATTGTGTTGGTATAATAAAACCACTCCTTTCAGGGAATCAGCTTTTACCCTTAAAAGACCAGATTTTTCCACCAAAAGCATCTATAACTGGGATCAGGAAAGCAGCATTGTTATGAGCAAACCTCTGCACCCATCCCCAGTGTGACTAAGAAGGCGGAAGAGCATCAAGGAGATAGAGCTCATGTGGGATGTGCTTTGGCTGGGGTGAAATCCCAGGGAAAATGCTAGAGCTATATTGTCTCACTCTTGGGCCAACACAACTGAAAGAATAATCAGATCAGTGCTGTGGTTACTGAAGTCCCACTGAAATATGGATACTAATCCCTACCCTACCTGCAAGTAAAGGTGCAGGCTGACTCTTCTGCTCCCCTCTTTGTTGGACACTATTTAATTTCTTTGAAATAAAGTCCAGGAAAACACAGAGGCAAAGTACTCCATGAATATGAGGCCTCCTGTCTTCATTGCTCTGCAGTTCCCTGGCCTGAGACATTATCAGAAATATGAAATTGTAGACCTGGATTTTGGAATCAAAGCATGACATTTTAAAAGAAAACAAGTTCCTAGCCCAAGCAGCTGAAAAAAAAATAAATCACATTTCACATGTGAACCTCTTTCATTGGACTGAATCCTGTATTCAGAAGGGATATTTTCTCCTCCTCTAGTCTCACTGCAATCAAACCTTAAGTTACATTGGGAACCTTAATCATGACATCTAACATAAATGTAAATTCTGCTAATTCTTTCTGTGTGATCCAGCTTAACAGAAACTTCAGAGCAGTTATTATTATCACGGGCATATTCCACAGCACCCAATAGCTTCTCATTGCATTCGCACATCCAGAAATCTCCCTCTCCTCCAGATCTCTGCAATGTTGCTATGAGCCTGCAGTAAAAATACTACACTCAACAGAAGAGAAAAGCAAAGTATTTAGGGCACCTTAGAATAAATCAAACTGAAACATGACTTTGTTTGGGAGCCCCCTGGGGTTTTTTTACATTTAATTCTGCAGAGGAAAAAAAGAAAAACCCTTAATATTTAAGATTTTGCTCATTCTGTGATCTGCTGCTTAGGTAAGCTCAGTAATGTAGGTGTTTTGATGGAGAAACTAGGTCAAGTTTCTCTGAGGTGTGGGAAGGCCTCAGATGTTATTTAGCATCGTAGGAGTGTGTGGTATTTCCAGGCACTGAGTTGAGGAGACGACACCAAGCCGTTCTAATATGGGTACCATGGCAGACAGCGCTAGTGGCTGGGGGAAAGTTACACCGACCTTTCATTTCCATCTCTCTCCTCCTCATCCCTGTGAAATTGGCTGTGGAGAACTGAGGTGAAGTGCCCTCCCTAAAGAGCTAATTTGCATCTAGCAGAGAGCAATAGAAAATGAAGGAGGTTTTCACTAGTTCTCTGTTTCAGTTTCCTGCATCACCTGATTAATCCAAAACATAAGTGCAGCATGCAAAGTACCGCAGAGCCTGCAGCGAGACAAAACCTGGCTTCTTCAAAATAAGTCCAGATACCTCAGACAGATAGGGCTGCTTCCTCCATCAGAGGCATCTGCCTCTTCCCTGACAGTTAGCAGATCATCATGAGGCCATCTTGGACATGTGTCCATCCTGCACAGATGAAGGGCAGCACTGAGAAACTTCTACCTGTCTCCAGCCCAACCAGAAACCACCCTGCTTCACCTTGAACGGGAAGCTGGGTCATACTGAGAGCAGGAGGGATCCTGGTGGTGTTTCCATCGGGCTGCACATCCTGGCTATGGCTAAAAAGAAAACACATTGAGCCCTGTTTCCTGATCTCCCTTTCCACACAGCTTCTTCCTTTCAGAGCAGAGCAGGGCAGGCTAAGCACTGACCTCCACGTTTCGCTCTGGTGTGGAGGCAGATGGACAGCAGAAGGCACCAGTGCTGCTCTGCAGTCCCAGCACAACTACCCTCTTCTGCTATTCTCAGCTATGGGAGGCACCTGACTACAGCTATCCCAGTCATCTGATCAGATCATGCAAGAGTGGCATGTCCCATCATGGCATGGATGTCAAATGTGCCCACAACATCGACTCCCCAGGGAACATGAGCTAGAGAGCCCCAAGTGCTGGACCATGACAATATGCAAATATCAATCAATCAAATATATTTATCAATGATCTTGATGAAGAGATAGAATGTACCTTCAGTAAGTTTGCAAACACCAAGTTGGAGGAGAGTGTTTATCTGCTTGAGAGTAGGGAGACTCCACAGAAGGACTTAGACAGACTGGATTTATAGGCAGAGGTCAATTGTGTGTGCTTCAACAAGGACAAGTGCTGGGTCCTGCACTTGGGCCACAACAACCCCATGCAATGCTACAGACTTGGGAAGAGTAGCTGGAAAGCTGCCTGGCAGAAAGGTACCTGGGGGTACTGATCAACAAGCTGCTGAATATGAGCCAGCAGTGTGCCCAAGGGGCCAAGAAGGCCAGTGGCATCCTGGCTTGTATTAGAAATACCATGACAAGCAGGACAAGGGAGGGGATTGTCCCTCTGTACTTGGCATTGGTGAGGCTGCACCCCAAGTACTGTGTTCAGTTTTGAGCACTTCAACACAAGAAAGACATCAAGGTGCTGGAACGGGTCCAGAGAAGAGCAACTAAGCTGGCGAAGGGCCTGGAGAACAAGTCTTATGAGAGTGGCTGAGGGAACTGGGACTATTCAGTCTGAAGAAAAGGAGGTTGAGGGGACGCCTTATTGTCCTTTCAGGTAGCTATAGAAAGGTAGGTGCTGGTGTCTTCTTACAAGTAACTAGTGACAGAAGAAGAAGTAATGGCCTCAAGCTGCACCAGGGAAGGTTTAAACTGGATATTAGGAAAAAAATTTTCCCTGAAAGGATTGTCAGGCACTGGAACAGGCTGTCCAGGGATGTGGTTAAGTCACCATCCCTGGATGTGTTTAAAAGCCATATATATGTAGTGCTTGGGGATATGGCTTAGTGGTAGGTTTGGTAGAGAAGGGCTAATGGTTGGACTCAATGATATTAAAGGTCTTTTCCAACCTTGATAATTCTGTGATTCTATGAAAAGATAGAGGAGCAAACTGACTGCCCGTCAGGCCACAGACGCTTTGTATTAGGTGTCTGCTGCTACCCCAGTGGTCTGACATTTCCAATCCATTTCACGTGGCAACTGAAGGATCTGCTCTTGCTTCAGCAGCCTCTCCATTCACAACTCTCTGATCCAGTGCTGCTGGTGATAAAACATTTCCAGACAAAAGCTTCTTCTTGACTCAGCCCCCTGACAGGGAAACAGAATGAGTCTGTGAGCATGACCCTTCCCTCTGCACGTGGCACATGACTCACCTTCTTCACAGATCTCTTTCCCAGAATAAGAAGGAGGGGGAAAAAAAAGGAAGTGTAGCAAGAAGAAAAACTCAGAAGCAGAGCAGAAAAATAAACAAGGACTGAAGATGTGAAAACTGCTACAGACAGTTCTACAAGTCTTCATTACAGTATTGTCAGACGAAGTTATCGTGAAGAAGCCTTGGAAATACAGACAACAGTATGGTGGGGTGTGCGTCGGTGTTTGGATGAGGACAGTGAATCTCAGCATCCAGAAAAGTGCCATTAGTGAGATATCTGTCAGGCCACATTCACGCTGCAAACATCTCAGTGACCTGTAAAAAGCATCCAAGAGACAGGGTAAATGAGCTTCCGAGCTTTGTGTCACTGCAGCTCATCTCCTCCTAGTAGCTTTGTCAGACTCAGCTGAATACCTCTGCCAAGCACCAGCTGACAGCCTGCGGCCCTCACATGAGGGCAGGCATGAAGAGCCGCATCTCACCAGTACTAGTGCTGGCAGTAAATAAATTTGGCCCCTGGTGTAGCCAGGCTTTTGTCTGCAAAGGAAGGGTGGAATTCAGCCAAAGAGATGAAGGTAACTAAGCTATGGAAAAATGCGTCTCAGCCCATCACTGAGTCTCCTCTTGTAATGAAACGAGATGAACCAGCACTTGGAGGCAATAATTCACTCACCCGAAAGCAGGCAGCAGACCTAAGGGAGCTGAGATGGCTTATGTCTCCTCATGGGCAATGCAGGGAGGCAACCTGATAAGCTCAGGGAGATGTCAAACAGGAGGGAACAATTCCCATTCCCACCTGCTGGCATACTCTGCAATACAGCTGGCCCATGAGATCATTGAGCCCCAGGTTCAGGTCTGCTGATTTCCTAAATGAAACCAACTGCCTGATTTCTATTTAAATCAAAGTCCACAAAGAAATGGGGGAATTGAAATATGTTGCCAGGGTGGTCAGATGTGGTCTGGTTTCAAATTTCCTAATTCTCCTCACGCTAAAAGTTTTTTCATTATTTTATTTCTTGGAGCAATGGGTTTTCCTCCCCTTTGCTGGGGCTGGCATGGGACACCCATCCAAAATCTGACATGAAAATAACCAGGCTGAAAAAAACACCAGTGGAAAGATATGGAGGGGAAAGAAAAGACTGCTCAGAAAAACAGCAAAATGAAATCTCCTTGGCAGCCCTAAGCTTTTCACACTTATGTTTGCAAAGATAAATTCCCTAGTCAGTTCTGGAGTGCTGAATACATGGAAAGAGCCTTTTTTATCCCATACCAGAACTAAGTCCAAATAAATGCCAGCTGTCTTTTATGTGAGATCCCCCTCCTTATTCCTTCTCTGAGGAGTCCATACTGAGCAAACTTGCCCCAGCTGCTCTCCCGCTGTGATCCTTTGGGAGTCCAGCGAGGGGAGGAGAGAAGACCTCTAGTACCATTACAAAGGCAGAATGTGTTGCATTTATGCCTGCAAGGAGAGCTTCTCACTAGACACCATCTCCACTCCCTGAAAGAGGCAACAGCTCTTCCTCTAACTGCTGTTGTGTGGTTTGCACTAAAACTCCAAAGCATCCTCCTCCAGCAGCTAAGCAGGCAAACCACAGGCCAGACACTTTCTCTGTTTCGGTTTTCCTCTTAGCAGAGTGGATAATAAAATTACCCAGCACTCAGGAATGCTGTAGCTTTAATTCATTAATATCTCTAAGGAGCTTAGAGAGCCTCAGCCATGAGGGGCTCTGGAAATGCCAGCGGCAATGCTTTGCGTCTTGTTGCCGCGCTCCGCCTTGCAAAATTTCCCCACTGAACCCACTGATTCAAATAATTTGAGTTGGGAGTTTTCTGACTCGGCAAATTCAGATCGGCTTGTCACGATGATGCAAGAAGTGAAAACACGCTCTTTGGCAGTGAGAGGAAACAGGGAGCAGCACTAGGCTATCTGTATGCTGCACGAGTCAGCCACAGTTCATGCACCTGCTGGGACTGACAAGTCTGACTGCACTGCATGCACTCGGAGAGGCTGGGTTTGCAGACAGATGGATTTGGTAAATCCCGTTAACGTGTCTGTGTGTAAGAATTTCCCAGCAGAAAAGGAGCGTGTCCACGTGAGTATCAGATCCACTTACCCTTACAGATTTTAGAAGAGTAGCTTCATCTTACTCAGTAATGGAGGTATAAACAGAGTCATCGTAGAGTGGGCACCTGGTTGTGTTTGTGAGAATGGCAAATTTCAGGAAATTAAATTTTAAATTAGCTGCTCTAAGCTGAAAGAAGCAGAGAGATGTGTGCCTCTAATGATACACTGGCTCTGGAGGTCTCAGTTCAACCATGCACAAGCAAAATAACCATCTTGCAGATAACCCAGGGGCTGTGTGTGCAAACTGCTCATTGTGCTCTCTCTCTAAATCACAGGGTTTTATTCAAAAAAAAGTTACTGGAATGTTTTGTTCTTGTCAGGTTTAAGCAGCTTAGGCAGGAAAAGTTGCATAACCCGTTTGCTACGTAAGCTTCAGTCTTTGACATATATTGAATTTCTTTTGATTTACGCATATACAGTCACCTTCTGCAAGGGATGGGGACAGAAAGGTGAACAAGGAAGTTGAGCCTGATAAGAAGGGAAAAAGGGTCCTGGGAGCTGCTGTTGTGAATGCAGGAGAAAGTGAGGGGGGGTGTAGCAGAACCACAGCCCCTGTGACAGCCATTTACACACAAAATTGCTGAAATCCTTCCATTCACCTAGGCAGGGAGGATGCCACGGAGCAGGACACACACATGACACACACCTGGCCGTGTGCACCATCACCTGCCCAATGACCTGGCTGTCCTGAATGGATCCAAAATACACAGCAAAACAAGGCAAAAATGGAGAGTGGCAAAGGTTAGTGGGTTTCAGCAATCACAGCAGGACACTCTTTGTCATCCCTGGCAGTGGCCTCTCTTGGCTACACAATCAGCCTTCATTGGTGGTTTTAAGCATGGCTGTGCTTTGGGAGGAGAAGGTGGGAGCTGCTGCAAAACTAACCCTTTTGTATATTTATGACACTCACACCAGTAGGTACTGGAGTGCTCAGGCAGGGAGGTGGCAGTCTGGCCATGATGACCCCACCATCTGACTGCAGAGGAGATTAGCGGAAGGTTCGTTAGAAGTTGGTGTCCCCAGCTCTCAGACTCGCCTCTGTTCAGCAGCCCTGTACTTCCCCACATTGCTGTGAGCATCGGTCATTGAATGCTAGAAACCTGCCCTATGCTGTAAAATCCTAGCTGTTGTTGTTGCAGTTTATGATGTGGGCAGTTAACGTAGGCAATCCCATTGCTGCTGATGGGATTTATCTCAGTAAATCTCACATGTGTTATTCTCCTAGCAAAACAAGCGATCAACTTTTTGGCTTGGCCTAAGTTTCCAAAGATAAATGTACTCACTCATTTATTGCTAACTACACAGCTTGTGGCCATGTGGTGTGAGTATAAACAAGCTGAACAAATGTCTAGTATGGGAAGGAATAAAATGTTAATGCAAGAAATTGATTTGGTGATTTCTTTGCATCCAGCGAGACGGATATTTCATTGCCAGGTCTGACTATGTAAAATAGTAATTGTGTGATTAGCACTTAATGACTGGAGTTTGTTTCTTTTCCTTCCCAATCATTAAAGCCACATTGATCTGCTCAGAACATATTGATAATTTCTGAATATATAGGCCAGCAAATCAGAAACCACAACAGCCTACTCAGGGCCTGTTCATTTCTCTGCATTGACATGCAGTAGGCCTTGCCAGCTAAAGATGTCTCTAGCAGGGTAAGGTAGGGGACAAAGAACAAGGGGATGGGGCAGTACCCAGGCTATTACACCTCAGAAATACCGAGTTATTATATTACATCCATCTGGGGGAAGATGACTGGGGCAATGCAGGTGTTGAAGCAGGAGGACAGTGTCTTATGCAGCTGCTGAGTACACGGAGTAGCTCACCACTCGCTGCATGCTACACTCTGCTTGCACCCCTGCGTACAAACGTTAACTACATGGCACTGCTACAGCAAATCCCCACCCATGCAAAACCCAAAACACTTCTCCAATCAATTCTTGGCCACAAAAGACTTGCTTTGTGAGGTGGTTTCCTCCCGTTACTTTCTGCAGCATTTCAAAGCTTGCAAAGCAAGACTGCGAAGGGCCCAATGTCTCTCTGCACCCTGTGTATGTACACCTTTTAGCACAGCTACAGCTACTGTTTTGCTTTTGACCACACCTGTAGCATTTCCTAGTACTGGGAGATCTGACCCTTCACCACCATTCACACTGCTGAAGTGGGGCTGTTCAGTACTATGGCTGGGACTTTCAAAGACCTGTAAGGGAGTTAAGTGCCTACCTCACAAGGTTTATCAGGAAGAGTGGATGGCCAACTCCTGCAGTTATGTCCACTTACAAGAGTCTCTCTGCACATGGCGTGTGGCAGGGATGCTCTCAGGCAGACTGAGAACACTTCTGTCCCTGCTCATCACCTGGCCCAGGAGAAGGTATCAGTAGGCTTTGTGCCAAAATCACTGCAGAGATTCTTGCTCTTGTTCTGTGGAAGGAAAATCCCAAAACAGAACAAGCTACACATAGGGATAAATAGTCATGTGGAATTCAAGAGAAATGCATAGGTGCACCTTGGGTTGGTTTCCATCTGTTAGTCATGATCCCAAGTGCTGTTACAGGCAGTGGAACCCAACTACTTAATTCATCCCTATTGCATTAAGCCTCCAATGCCAAAGCAGAAAGCCTGTTTCACAACCCGGGTCTGCATTACCAGGCAAACTGTCTGCCTGAGTGATGGACTTTATTATGAGCAGAAACAGTGCTAGTGCTTTGACTCTGTAGGCAGATGATGACCACAGCAAGCAGAAGGGTGATGGGGGTGAAAGGAGCAGAGCATCGCTTCTGGTCTGCTCCTTGTGAAGGGATGCTCCTGCTGGTGTGCATGGGCTGACAAGACAGACCTCACTGAATTGGTTAGAAGCAGTGTTGTCACGCAGCCTAGGTGAAAAAAAAATATATATTGGGACAGGCTAAAACCTTTGAAGGAATGAGCTAATTAATAATTAAGAGGGAGGGTCTCCAGCCTGTGCCCCGGCCCTGTTTATCTCACTAGGCAAGGTGTAGCCAAAGGGCCTGATTTAGGAGTCAAGCCCTTCGGGTGCAGGAGTCCAAGGCTGACTTTGCTCAGTGCTGTGGGTTGTGCTGAGCCTGTGACTCTAAACTGGGAATTCCCAATGGGACTTGAATTCCCCTGTAATTAGTAAGGGAGTCTGGATACCGCAGACTGTCCTGCTTCCAGCCCATTTCCACTGGACAGGCAGTGAGACCAGATGGCTGGTTTTGATATAAAACATGTTTTCCCTATTTTTGTTGCTCTTGGTCATGTGTTTGCTTCACCCAGCTGTGACACCATCTTTATTGCAGCCTGACTGTGGCCATGACTCAGCTGACATGGCAGTACAGTCAGAAATGCCAACGCACCGGCGCAGAGCGGTACCAATCAGTAACACAAAACTCAGTACACAGTAGAGGAAATGGACAGAAATATCTCTAAATCTCTTCCAAAAAAGCAGAAAATAACCTAGTAAAGTCACTTTATTTCTGGTTTTATATTTTTCCTTGATACTACTGTAGGTGGACGTGCAATAACTTGTAGGTGTCCTACTGAATTAAATTTGGAGGCGAATTATGATGCGATGCTACATTATAAATAACGTCCGTCTAAAGCAAAATTCAGTTGAATTCATTCTTATAATGCTTTTTCTTTTGTTTTGCTTCGCTTTGTTTTTTTCCTTAAAGCCCTGGTGCCAAGCACAATAAATGGATAGAAGAACTCCCACTCACTTAAGTAAATTTTGGAGCAGGTCCTGCAGGATTAGCCCACATGAGCTTTACAGAGCAAAGACTTGCACACAGCAGTAACAGATTAATAACATTTCTGTTACCAAATGTTTGCTGACTGGGGTTAAGTTTGCATGGCCAAGCACTAACAGATTTAAATCATCATCTTAACAGCCTATGCATCCATTATATTGAAAGTGAAACGAGCACATCTGGATGCCTAAAGATGAGAATGATTATTAAAGGAAAAAAGAAGGCAGACAACTGAGCGGGTGAAGTGAAGAAACCACATGAAGAGTATGGAACTGTCATTCAAAGGGTAGTACTCAAACCTGGGGAGTTTGTGGGTCCAATAAGTGGTGTGTGCTCTTGCACAAACATGCCACACTGACAAACGAGCCCAGTGTTTGGTTTCCATTGGAGCACTGGTGTGAAAGCTGTACTGCTAACACAGAAGTGCAATGTCTGCTTGCTTTGGTAAGAGCTGCCCATACCCGCTGAAGAGCACACTGTGAGCAGTAGGGTCAAACTACCTAACATGAGGAAATCGGGAGTTAAGTCGAAGAACTGCCTGCATGCACGAGAGAGGGTTTAAATAAACAGGCTTCGGCGCAGGGACAGGCAGTATGTTTGGAAATCTGGACAGGCTCTTTCTGCCGTCTGTGTTTTGTTTCTGAATCCAACGCTATCATAATGAATAAGCTGTTTGCTCTTTCGACTGCACACCACATGACAACTAGTTTCCATCCAAAAGCTTTGGCCCCTGCGTGTAAATTGATCCTGTAAAGTTAACTCCTTTGTTCAAGAGGTTAAGTACGTGATGTATCAATTGGGCTTTTTGTGTGAAAGCCACAGAGCAAGATACTTACTGAGCCATATGCGGATTGAAGAATAATTTGCAGTAAAGGTATGCAGAGGAGCAAAGATGGAGCATACAAAAAAAATGTAGGCTCCAGTTCAAGAACGTATCCATTTAAAACAGAGCAAAATTTAAGCACATGCTTAACTCCCACTGAAATATGTTTTCTAATCACCAGTTTCAGGTTAAGTGTGTGGTTAATGCTGGCCCCTATAGGGAGGGATTTGGACACATGCTTAAAACCTCTGAACTGGGGCAGGGGTTACAAAAAGGCCTCTGGAGTCTGGGTTGACCAGAGTGGGAATCCAAACTTGCACCCAGTCTCTACCAGACTTACCAGGGAGACTCAGAAGGGGAAGAAGAAATATGAAGAAAATTGCAGGATCATCTGAAAACACTTCAGAAGGACAAAAAAATGCAGGCTAGGTTTGATCCTAACCACAAGACATGGCAATTACACCTCTATAGGATGTAGCAGCACAGCCAAGAGCTGATGACACCTGAGGCTTCACCATTTCCATGTGGGCCCCCTGCTTACAGGCTCAGGGCAAGTGGATGCTGAGAACACCGGCCTTGGATTCACAAGATCTATTTGTTCTTTTGACTCATGCTATGGTCATGACCTTGGGCAATGTTCCCTCTCCAACATGGTGACTCTAGTATTTGTCCCAGCCTCCCACATGACAGTAGAGGAATGGGAGATACTCTCAGACATGGGGGACCACAGAAGTTCCTTCTGTAGATGAAAAAGTACCTCCAATCTACGTCCTGGTTGCTGTCACCGTATAGACATTCCAGGAAGAAAAAAAGGCTTCTGCAAAAGTAGCTTTGCCACAATGGACAATTCAGAATGAACCACAAGGGAAAAAGGAACCTTCCTTGCAGGAAACAGGGCTGTCTTTGCATTGTCTTCTTCAGTAAAATCAATGTTGCCTAGGTAGAATGACTTCTCCTCTGACATCCTAATCCCAGCCGCCTACCCTGCTGGCAGTGGGATCATATGCATCTTTGGCACCAGACAACTGGCATTTTCAAAACATGTTAAACTCTTCCCTTCTGCTGCAGTGCATCTGGACACAGAACATACTGGCAGCCTCGCTCAACATTAGCATTTTATTAGAAACTCTTGAAGGAGCATATTTGTCTTATCCCTTCACCTTTTTGTTATTTTTCTCTGGTAGCAAGAACCAACAGCCAGTGAGGTGCTTTCCAAAGAAAATAGAGGCACAGCCTCTGCCTTGCAGAGCCATCAATCCCTTCAGGATTCTTTGCAGTATTGTGAAATAAGAGAATCAGAAATCTAACCCCATCGTTGTGAAAATGTGAAAGTACTGTTAATATTTCTCTTTTGTCTGTGTTTCTGTGAGTGTGTGTGTGTTTAACCTTCATCTCTTTAATAAAGAGATTTTTTTTTTGCATTGTAAATTGGTAGACTGGGAAAAGAAGTGTTCTCCTTCATTTCCCTGCTTTAATCCAATTCCTGCTCCAAGGTGGAGCATCGCATCAGCCGTGCTGTTAAACACCTACTGTGCTCATCTTCTCTGGTGACCCTGGATTAAGCAATTCCTATGGATGCACAAGCAAAGCCTGGGACAGCACGAGCTCCAAGGGCTTGCAGGGATTTCCAGGAGTGCCATCAGGCTCCTCTGATCTAAAGCTGTGGAGCTCCACTGCCTTCCTCAGAGCTCCACCAGCTCATACCAGGTGGGGATCTGGCCTTCAGCCTTTATTAATTATCAGACTCACTCAGAGAGGAAAAACACGTTTATCACAAAGCAGAGAGAAACCCATCAGCTGTGTGAGCTGCCAAAATGAAAGGTGTTCACTCAGCTCAGCTCAAAGGGGCATCACCTCACTGGCACTGGGCACGTATCTGCCAGAAGCAGGTTAGCTCTCACTGGTGCTAACCAGAGGTGACAGAGAGACCAGACAGCTCTTTGGAGTCCCTCCCTGCCCTATTTTTCTATGAAGTTATTTAACAAGTCATCGAGATTTCCTTGTAGGTATGAATTATACCAGCCAAGGCCAGGCAATGTCTCATGGGAGCAGAGGGCTCAGCAGGCTGTGCAGCTCAGTTTGGACAGGATTTTGAGGACAAAGTTGGGCTTCTGGGGATTGGAGCTGTGGAGGGGGTGACCAGGAGCTCCCAGCAGAGTAGAGCTACACACAGTGAAGATGGTAGAGAAATTCAGAGCAGTTGAGTTTCCCCAGGCATTTCTCTGCCTGATTTGGGAGGTTTCACATGGATTAGGGAAGGATTTGTCAGGCTGCAGTGCCAAACCAGTGTTTACCCATAGAAGTCTTTTTATTTTTTAAGTGTGTCAGAGATCTCTCTCCAGACCTGGACGGTTGGTGGAAATGGAAGATTTATTCCCAGTTTTTGTTTTACAGCTTTGGGGGGGAACAAGGGGAGGGCTGAGGTTTCTTTTGTCTGACTTTAAAGAGATACACCCTCCTCTTCATCTGCTTCCAGTGCATCCTCCTGACTGGCAGAAGTGGAGGCTTCCCTGCCAGGGCTGGGGAGGGAGGGGGAAGCTGATGATGAGCTCCCTTGGTGTGAGTAGTAACACCAGGCACCCTCAGATGCACACGTGCCTTTCTCTTGACTGCTGTGGGAGTTGACTGCATATTTTAGGAGACAATTAGGCCAATGCAGTGTACATTGCCTATTCAATCTTCATCTCCAACCCCGGGGAGCAGGAGGAATGATTTATTAGAGAGACAGACTTAACGTCTTCTGGCTTTGGTCATCTGTGACGTGAAAATAGCCTCATTGGAGGCAATTAGTATCAAACCCTAATTAAAAACAAAACCTTTCATTGGTCTACTTGCAGACAGTTACTGCTCTGGAAGCACAGCCTTGCAGGGGGAGGATGAGGAGAGTGAGCAGGGAAGAGAAGGGCAGTGAAGGGGAGAGGGCCGGGACACGGAACAGATCACCCCGAAGTGGCCCATCACCCTCAGTTCCCACTCACACGTGGGCTCAGCCCCTTGCAAGGGAGTGCCCAGCAATGGAAAAGCCTCTGCAGTGCTCTGCTGGGGCTGTGTAATGACCCGAAAGGCTCGAGAGAGATGGTTTGGGTCGGCTGGTGCGTATCCAGACAGGGCAGAAGAGCCTAGCACTGCTCCCTGTGACAAATCCCCGCTAATCTTCCTAAACCAGAAACAAAACCTAAAAAAGCGATGCAGCCCGAGCTTGTGATCAGGCTTGGGTGGCATTGTTTGGCTTTTGGCACCTGTCCAAGTGGGACTGGCTAATCCCCCAGCACTCCCGCAAGGTTTACACCAGCAGAAAGCCCATCTTTCCATACGTGCCAGGATGAGCTGTGGACCTCTTTGTTCTGGCTGTGTCTGACAGACTTTACACCCTTGCTGCTGCCCTGTAGCACAGCACAGAGCCCCACATTAGCACTCTCATTAAAAATGTGCTTGTTCTACCCTTATGCCTGGGCCCATGTCACATTCTTTTAGGGGCACTGACTGAAACCATTGCAGATGATGTTTTGTACTTCTGCACTTAAGTGTGCCCTCTTTTTGGAGTGTCCCACCCTGAGCCAGAGGCTGCAGAATGGTAGATCATGTGCGAGTGATGGGGATGCCCCTCTGAGGCTGGGTGACCAGTCCCCATGAGCCCTGTGGTAGAGTTGATCCCCTTGCCCACCAAAAATTCACGTGACTGCAAGACTTTTGTGATTGAAGGAGCCAATGATGTAGGGGAATTTTATAGAGCTGCTGTCCTGGGGACAAGCAATCAGTGCTTGAGCCGAAGCCATCGCTAATTTGAGCATGAGTCTATTCAGCGTGTTCACATCTCCCACGTCCGCTGCACCAGCGGCTCTGGGCTTCTCAGCGTGCGTTCAGCCATCTGCTGAGCAGCCCCCTGCCTCGCGTGCCACCGCTGCGCTCACACCTCCCCACCCCAGCTCACCTTCCGACACGCCAGGAAGGAGCCTGAGCCGGGACCGCAGGTGTTTCCCTCTGAGATGCTGCCGGCACTGCCCGGGCTGCCTGCCAGCAACGTCAGCAAGGGGGATGTGCTGAACGGGACGGTCGTGCCGTCTCCTTCCACGCCACTCCTTTGCTCTGCTGGCACCACTGCCTCTGCACTCGCCGCACATCAGGCCCTTGAACTGGCTGAACAGAATCCCCCAGCAAAGCTGGCCCGCAAACATTACGCGTTTCGTCTCCTACAGGAAAACAGAGTATTCCAAATGCTAGGAAAATTTTGATCGGGAGTCTGCTCCTTGGGCTTATTTAGAGCTTAAAAAAAGATTTAATATATTTCAGTTAATTCTCCATATGCCTCATCATAGCTTAGGAAATCAGATGACACATTGCAGTCAATGAAATCAACAACGTTACAGTAAGCAGTGCTGTACAGCGTGTGGTGCAGTCTGCAGTCACATACACTGTGGTAAAACAAACTCTTTGACAGCTCTGTACTAAAGCGATCCCGCTTGCTTCTGGTAAGGTTTCCATGGAAAGAAGGCACTTCCTTATTTGAGGGTTCAGTAAAACTTGGGTTCCTGTTCCTAAAAGGAACTGATGTATGTCATCGTCCGTCAAATTTATTCTGAGGTGTTTTTCACCTCAGGTCTGCCTGCATCACGCTGAATCATTTCCCCAGAATTATGTGCAGACATTTAAAATGTAGGCTTGGTGTATTTAAAAAAAAAGAGCTAATTGCCAGTTTTGGGTTCTGTCAGCATAGGCTACTGAAAAGATTTTGAAGATTAACTGTTTTATTAGATAGCAAGGATTAGATCTTCAGCTGTATAAACTGGGGCAGTCTCATTGCAGAGTTCCCGATCTGATCCCTATTTCCCTAATGCACACATCTCCAGCCTTCAGCTGCCATCCCTGTTCCTTCATCCAGGGAGAAATTCAACGGGAGCAATAGCATGTTATCCATGTTAGGGGGGAGATGCTGTCATAGCACCTGCCCTAGAGCCCACTGAAGGCAGCGAAAAGCTGCACTTTGTTTTTGGGCTCAGGCCTAAGCCTGGCACAGGAAGCACTGCTTAAACAAGTAATTAACTTTTACCATGTGCCTCATTTTCTGTGACTTCACCAAGACTCGGAAATGAGATTTTCCAGAGGCTGCTTTGAGGACATGGTAAGCCTGCTGCTGATGCAGAGCCTGGCTGCAGTTGTTTCATTTGCAGAAACTGGAACAGGAGTTGCACCGAGTGCTGCTGCTGAATACCTGCTGCCTTTCCAGGGAGGGTGCTCTCGATGTGACTTGCTCCATCACACACAAGAGCCTAAGCTTTCAGCTGCTGCCATTAACCTTGCAGAGCCCCTGTGGAAAAGTCCTTCACAACTTTATAGGACATTCCAACCTTGCTAATGCTTATTTGGGAACTTTCAATCATTTTAACAGGAAAATGCATATAAAAAGCTGTGGAATACATAGGAAATCTGATTAATTTCAGGGGGTAAGTCTGATTTTTTCTATGGCCTCCTATCCTTGATGATTCTCACAGCTTCACCACTATTAAGTTCTGCAGGACTTTTCCACAGAGGAAATCTGTCCTTTATTTTCTTTACAGTCCTGACTGAGCAAATATAGACAAAATAAAGTTTAGAGTGGCACAAGGGAGACTTAAATTTGAAGTCACTTTTCAATCACTTGACGTTACAAATACCTAGAGCTGTGACTAATATTTCATGCCCACAGATGAGAATGTTGCTTGAAAAATCCTGTCACATGGGCAAATGAGAAAGGGAAAATATATTACTCAAAGGTTTTCATTTTTACAGGTCTTTTTTTTTTCATTTCTTCATTTGTCTGCCTTGAATTTAAGAAGCTGACTCACAAAAAAAAAAAAAAAAAAAAAAAAAAAAAAAAAGACATGTGCTTTTCCTAATCAATAGAGAATTGAATCCTCAGAATTATCACATCTGGTCCAAACTGAATCTTGATCTGTGCATGTGTTTCCTCCAAGCCCCATACTGTTTCAGAATCAAGGTTTTCATCCAGGTGCATATTCCTAATGAAGATTAATTACACATGGATTTCCTTACAGTTTCAGAGACCTAAAAGGCTGCAGAGGGACCAGCAGAGGCAGATTTTTAAATGAAGGAAGACCCACTGGTGCACATACATCTTTATAGGCCCAGTTCACATAAGCAAGAACAGGGTGATCGAGTATTTGTATATGCCTTGTCTGATTAGGAGACTAATTAACCAGGTACTGATTTATAAAAATAAGGAGAAAAAGGGTTGAAAAGGGGTAGAAGAGTAAATTATTAATACCATCATATTCAATCAATGCTCTGGCATCCCAAATGCCTATGCTGTCCCCTTCCCAGTGTTGGGCTCCCTCCACTCCTGCTGTTCAGGCACATTCTGATGCACACACATGTGTGACTTTACATCACCAGGTTATACAAGTCCAAATACCTATGTGCTATCTGGATGTGTCCAGCTTTGAAATTTGTGTCCTGCTATCAAAGTTGGTGGGTAATAAAAGCTTACATAAAAATCAAGTTATCACAGCAGTCCAGGGGACCATCCACTGTTTTGAAGTGGCTGCTGCAAAATGCGTGTTTTGACTTAGTGCCCTGGGAGTCTCAATTCTGCAGCTAATATTTCTTTTCCAGTTATTGCTGTGAGTGGATCAAATACATTTTAATATCTTTGTGCTAAGAGTCCTATCTGGAGAGAGAGACAAAGGTATTTCCACGGCACTGCAAGAACGTTACATTCATTTGCACAATTCACTTAACTCTGGTCCATGATATCACCAGAAACCCTTGATGGAATTATGGTTCCATAATTATTGGTTTATAAATTACAGTCCTTAATAGCTTTAGGGTGGATTCTACTTGCAATAAATCACCAGGGCTTCATTGATTGTACTGAAGTATATGGAGGTATGTCAACTTACACCAGCTGAAAACTGAGGTGAGATCTTCACCCTTTGAAATCATTGGGAGTTCTGCCATCAAAGGCAGCCAGAAATTAACCCTTGCTCCTCATTTTTCATAGCCACTTTGCTACCATGAACTATATTGATACAATAATTTTTTTAAGACAATGATATCACAAACCAAGATGTTGCTGCTAATTAAAACCTATTACTACCACTAATGCTCTAAAATGTTGGACACTGAAAGTGTTTGATTCCCTACCACTCTGCACCTCAGACTCCCTTTGTATAGACTGAACACAGCAAAGCACCCTCAACTCCTGCAACACCCTAATACCTTTCTATGGATGTTCTTAAACATGCACACATAAATAAAAAACAAATTCAGAGTGTGTCACTGTGCACTCTCAGCTAATTTATTGTTCATACATGAGCCTCAGTGAGAGGAACAGATAAATAACTGGAAGACATCCAGTATTTCAAATGGTCTGCAAATGGATGAAAATGTTCAATCAGATTCCTCTGGCATCTTGAACAGCCTTCTGCCAAGAAGCCAGACAGGGGAGAGGAGGTTAAAATACTGAGTGTAGGGGAAAACATTATGCTGGGTGAAATAAATATAATATTCATATATAAGTAGTGAAATTCACTCACTGTCACAGGTCAGATTTGACCCAGTATTGATCATCTTGGATGGATGCAACTATCATTCACTTAAAGGACAAGTAAAATGCACTGTCAAGTCTTTTCCATTAAAATAACATATGTAGCACTTATATAGCATCGGTGTATTTTAATGACCACAAGAGTTTTGTGAGCTTAAATTTGGCTATCTGCAATTTCAGTTCTGGAAGCCAAGCTACTGAAAGTTGCAGTCAAAAATAGCCATTGATTTTTTTGGCAACTAAGATGTGCGTGTCTGTGCCTTGCCCAAAGTCAATTTTGGCAGGCACATCAGAGATCAGCAGTTCCTAAGTCTAAGCAGTGAATTCTCGATTACAGTTTCTTCCCTCTGAACGTAATTCCTGTAAAAATCAAAACAGGTCTTCCAGAGAAGGGTTATTAGAGGTCTGTTAAGGACAGCAAAGCACAGGCCTGAATTTACCAACAGATGAGGTGGCTGTGGCATAGGCTAAGGAGGACATAAAATGTTTATCCTTTTAGGCCACAGTGACTGTTGAAGGGCAGGCTTGAGAGAGTCCTCTCCGGAGATGGCTCCTGTACTGCACTCCTCCAGTTTTCCTTTCCTCTGTGCTTAGGGTTACAGCTGTATTATTTGTCCATCACTTGGCTAAGATAAACATAACTTTGCCACATTTGAATCCGTTATGATGAACTTTCTGGTTTCACTCAGAAAAAAACTATCTGTTGCTTCTTGATAGCTCTACCACAGAAAGATAAGGACAGGCTGGTGATAAGGGAATCAGTGACCACAAGACGATTAGGGAGGTGCTGCTCCAGGGCAGGCTCTGCTCTCCTCAGGAAGCCTGAGGCAGCTGGAGAACTGTTTCAGCTCTGATACCTCAGAGGTGACATTTGGAAGAATGCCGTTTCTTTGACTTGTGTCAGGACCATGATGAACAAGAAGCGAAGATGGAAAGGCAGGGAAAGGGTAGAGTGCTGCAGCCATACCAGATCCAAGGAGCAGAAAACTGAGACATTAAATGCACTTGACTGGACACTTACAAATGGATGTCTCAGCTTAGAGGATGACGCACTGATGCCACAAGCTAACCTGCAAGGGTAGACAGGCTTCATTGCAACGGGTGGCTGGAGTCCCTTAGAATCTGCTGCAGCACAAAAGGTGATGGCAGGGAGAATCCCACTCCAGCAAGCACTCCAGAACCCACATGCTTTCATGTGAATGAAGACCTAAAAATAACATGACGGCGATAGCAAGTGAATTGATAAAGTCAATCCAGGAGCTTTTTTTCCTGCACTATTGCTTGAAGGATGTCGTAAGCAGTTTCATCTCAGTCTTTCAGTAGTAACACATGCTTCTGCTCACTGTACTGATGAAGGAGAGTGATGTTTTCACATAGGGAACATGGTTACTCCAAACTACCTGCAAGGCACTAATGAATAGAGGCTCCGGGGACTTCATTTTTCTGGGTACAGCACATTAACAGAGCGTTAACCAGGAGAATGTTAATTACACATTGTTGCTGCTGCTCACCCAAAAGGAATTTAGCCTGGCAAAACGTGATCATAAAAAGGAAGGCATTTGGAACGAATCAGCCTGTGTGTGACATATATAAATGTCATTTGCATCCTGCTTATGAAGGCTCCACAAGTCTTGTGGCTTGCAACTGACTGTCAAGGTCTTTGCAACACCATCAAGAACACCGTCAGATGATGGTCCAGTGACTCTGATCTCCACTTAATAAGTGTTGACAGGGAGATTAGAACAAAAACCAAAATACCCTCTGGTAACATTTCTAGATATAAACCCTCCTTTTCTGGTAAAGCTGTAGGTCTCAGCTCTTTTTTCTCTTAATAATTCTATTTTAAGACAGGCTTCAACATTTCAGTGACTGTGGGCCAAGACATCTGGGTCTCTGGGGTTAGCTATGTGCTGTGAGGACATGGCTCCCTGAGTCTCCGCCCAATTTCACCCCCAGAGCCTCCTGACCTGCTTGAATCTACAATGTCCCCAGGGCCCACGAGCCAGCTGAGGACATGCCAGCTGAGGACACGCCAGCAGAGCGCATCCCAGGAACTCAGCTTGCACCCTTTCACCCCTCAGGGAAGGAGACCAGGAGGCCCAGTCTGCCACGTCTAGTCCTGCTGGACATGACACAGCATAGGGAGACAGCCAAGACAGTCCCCAGGGACCAAGCGGGCTTCTCTCGGTTACTGATGATTGCATTTGGTTTCTGCTCAGGCTGGTTTGATGCAGTACTGACCAGCCATCCTCAGGGCACTTTGAACGAAAGCATACCTATCACCACTACCAGACGGCCAAATTGTTCCTCAGAAGAAGAACAAGAAGGGACTTGTAGTTTCAAGTTTACACAAGAGAGGCAGCGAGTTACGTCCAGCAGCTGGTTACCTGACCGAAACCCTATACTGCTGATGTATGCACGCACACGCTGCCTTAACCCATTAACTTTGGGTTAAAGCCACCATTGTTCTATAAATTGTCCACAATCATCTGTAATCTTTGCAAAATACAAAGTAGTATGATCTCTGTTGCCTGTTCTGCACAGCCCTTTCATTACAGAAACATCTGTTAGAAGTGCTTTAGCTAAGAGTTCGTCAGAGTTTCCATTATAAACCCCTATATTCAAGGGGTTACTGAAACTAAGCAGTAAAAGATTGCTCCAGGCTCAAACTTGGCATAAAAGGGCTTAAGCAGAGAATTTAAATTGTTTTTTTTTTTCTAAAACCAAAATGTTAAAATGCATGCAGTCAAACAAAATAAATTCACTTTCCCTCAGAGACTGCCTTTCCCAAATCTATATGTGCTAGACATACTTACATGTACACACATTGTGCATGGGCCTTTAAAAGCAAACTATTGATTAATTGATTTATTAAGCTATTTATTAAAATAAAGGCACTAACTTCACAGCCTTATTGATTAATTTAAAAGATAAGTGGCCAATGATTCCAGACAGAAAAGCAGCAACTACATGGA
>WTSP01010659.1:8872-20288 GCA_025331215.1 Actenoides lindsayi | reverse complement strand
CCATTTTATAATTATTAATTTCATTTTCATTAAAGCTGTTCTAGTTTCCTTTTCTAATCGCTAAGTCTCTCTCCCTTCTTCCTTTCCTCTTCCCCTTTGGGGAGCGAGGGGGGTTAACAGAGAGCGTCTGTTATCGGTCTAAGGGGCTGCCCTGACCCTAAACCGTGACAATGGGAAAGTTTATTCATCTGAGTCATTCAGGGATTTATTTTTTTTTAAAACAAAGAGCTTTCTGGCTTGGCTGAAAGCTGAGAGGTTGGAGGCTCCCCAGTGCACGGCTGCAGCTGTGTGGGGTGTAGGGTTTTCAGTTCTGGGTTCAAAGACAGGGAGGCAATCTACTCTGCCTGTTTGTAACTAGACAAGACTTTTCACTAAGATGTGGAAACGATTCAGTTGTTCCAGATACCATGGTTGGAAGCACTGGAAGGATACAATGATGAGGTCTTGCTTATACATTTTTTCAGGTTCCTTGTCCTTGTCCTCAATCTGAGATTGAGAACTGTGGACTGTTTCTCAGCCAGAAGAAGGAGAGTAGCAAGAGTAGCTTATGGCCACAGAAGTGATTAAGGCTTTGCATTGCTACTGTCTGGCCACACTATGTCAGTATAATCCCATATACGGTTCAGCCAGACTGGTCTCTTCATAGTTCCCTGGTTTATTTAGAAAATGTTGCCTTTGGATGTGGAACTTTTGCTGTTGTTTTTTTCAGCTTTATTTTTGTTTTTCATACATGGAGAAATAACTGTGTGCACTGAGTGGAAATGCACCTCTTCCAAGAAAATAAAAGCAGACCTGTTTTGCGAACAAAAAAAACCTACTTGAATTTGTTTCACTCACAGTTTTTTAATGTTTTCGTTTGAACAAATAAAAAGAGCACAAATGTTCCTTAACACCTCAGTTCTGAAATGCACATTTGCAGGCACAGTTCATGCCAAGCTAGATAAACTTGGCAAATACAAAGAAGTTATACCTATGGCTGTAATTTGATGATTATTTTTTTCCTCATATTTTTGAAATTGAGATTCTATTTACCGAGCAATTCTGGTTTTTTTTCCTGTGGCAGTGAAACATTAACATCTGGAGTTTTTATGCAGAGCATGTCTAAGATGCTGTCTCTGAGCCAGTGAATGCAGATGGTCTGTGTCATGGTGTGAAGTTAACCATTGGATTGTGAGCTTCGGTTCAGATTTTGGCACAGCCTATGAGCAAGCGAAGAGTCTGTCCCAACTTGTGCTCCATAACCTCTCTGCAATAGTTGTGATACCACTCCAGACTTACAGTTATTCACACCCATTGTGTACAGTACCACTGACTAGTCCTTACCTAGAAGCTCTCCTTGCCACATGAATAAACTGCTTGTGAGGGTTCAGTATACAGCTCCCTGAGTAATGACAGAAAACGCAAGATGGCCAAGAAGGAAGACTGAATCTCTCACTCTTTTCTCCTACTTGGTCATTAAGAAACTGGAAATAGCTCTGGGAAATTCTGTGTTCTCTATATCCCAAGAATGTCCTAGGATTTGCACTCACTGGACTGTCTTGGTGAGCTTATCCATGTTGTTCTTCAGATAACTTAAATGCTTTAAGGCTGGTAGGGCCATAATCTGCAGAAGGTCTTGATAAGAGCCTCAAAACCCATTTCTACATAAGAAATACTACTATTGATATTGTATATTCGTTAGTACACGCAGCTAGTCTCTGTATTCTATTGTGCCTGCTTGCAGGTTGCCACCTGGGTAACATGCATGTAATGTCTTCCAGTCCCTTCTTCTGGCCCACTAATTGGTCACACGTCACAGTCTTCAGCTTGCTCAGGTCTTGAAATTCTTTAGAAATACTATCAGTGGCATTTGGATTGTAAATATTAAGCAGGTTATTTTAATCTTGATTGTTTATGGAGTCACACCCTGTTCTGCACTATTCACCAGCTAAAATGAAACGCAGAGTGGGGACTTAATACTCAGTTTTCTATGTGTAAACACCAGTAAGCTGTCCTGACCCTTGTGATTACACAGCAGAAGTTTCTTGAGCTTTGTTTCTGTTGTTTTCTTCTATTCTAGTCAGCACAGCAAGGAAATGAGGTGTTGCAAGATGCCATTTGTGAAATTTGCATGAAGTGAGTGGGAGCAGAGCCCCTGCATCAGGGAAGACGCCTGACCCAAGGTGGAGGAGATTCTTTGCTGTCATGCCAACGTAACGCTGGTATGTCTGCCTCTGTTAACAAAATCACAGGGGTGTCATTAATAAGAAGCAGAGGATGATTGGAGCAACCTCAACTTCTGATGTGTCCTTCTTAGGTCTGAAGGCTGTGCAGAACAATGTCCTCCTTCCTACCTCCTGTCTCAGATCACAGGTGTGTGCTGCATTCCAGGAGAATTATTGAATTATGCTGCTTCCAGAGAGATAGCACCTCACTGAAAGCATTCCCAAAGGTTGCCTACTGGAGTATGAGCTCTAACTGGGTGTGTTAGATAAAGATTGATCAGAGCTGTCAGGAAAATTTCCATTCCTGTCCAAGAAATTTAGACGTAACATTGAAAATCTTACAGTTTGGAAAATGAAGGGCATGGGGGTTTTGCTATAGAGAAAAGAAACTTGTTTTGTTTTTCATTGAAAAGCATAATGTTATGAAAGGTATTTTAATAAGTGCTTTTTTCTTTCAGTAAAATTCCAATTTTTCATTAGAAATATTTGTCTGGAAGTGTTTACATTGATCCTATTCATGTGTTGGGGTAGGGAGCTTATGGAAAATCAGCTGAAGCTTCTCTGGTATTCAGTTTGCTCTTCCCTGTTTGTCTCCTTTCTCCATTTTATCCCATAACATGACCTTAAGAGATCATGTTTCTGGCCACAGCTCACCTGGTGTTGGGTTCATCAATGCACAGCTCTTTCTTTTAATCATGTTTACAGCCTAACTCTAAAATGTTACTTTTCCTACTTCACCTGGAAGGGGCAGAATATTTTTGTTGTAATGATCTGTCATGGCAAAATGAACATGATAATGCTCCTTTAGGTGGTTGCTGGCAGTATGAGTTGGTGTTTTCAGCTGTCTTTAATATACAGTAAGTATATAACTCAGCGGAAAAAGTCTTTCCTGGTCTGAGCCATTTTGGTCAACTTTACTCCAGTATATCACAGGTACTGTATTTGCACACAGTACAGGAGTGCACAGCTGCAGTTGGTCTTGCTTGTTTGTGGCTCTACTCCTTTTCAGAGGTGACAGCACTGCTTGCAGAGCAAAGAGGCACATGCCTGGAACATACACGATAGTAGATCTCCCAATGTCTCCCAGGTGGACTTCCTAGTCTTGGGGATGTCCTGCTCAGCTCTTCCCATTGCTTCTGCTTCGGCCTAGCCTCTTTTGTTTCAAAACCTGAGAACTCAAAGTACATTACCTTTTACATCATTGTGTTTCCTATTATTTCTAGAAATCTATCTTTTTGTGGCAAATACCACTAAGGAGCAAAGTGGCAAGAGATGGTAGCCTTGTGTGCTCAGGGATGGCATTATATGTCTTTTTGTGCAGCTGAAATAATTTACTTATTTAATATTTTTCTGTACTTTTGGCATCGTTTTTCATTTTATTTATCAGAATGGAACCGTATTTCAGCAGGTGAAATAATCAGCTCCAAGAAGGTATTCAGAATGGATGTGCCATAAGGCAGCACCAAAACTGGGATCTCATTCAGTTTGTGCAATGTCTCCACATTCACTTTTCAGTTTCCCTCTTCCTACTCCATTGTCCTCAGGACAATTCAAAGGTACAAGTATATCATTCATGTGCAAAGGAAAGGCACACAAGTACACATCAAGATTTTCTCATCTGTGTTTCATCCCCATAACCAGGTTTTCTCTTCAGATTTATTAATGTAAGCCTTCAACTCATATACACATAACTTCAAGGTTTGGATTATACGTGGTAAACTATCCCATTAGTTACAGTAGCATTTCAGTAACTGGGGCAGAGCTTCAGACACCCCAGTATAAATGTCTAGTGCATGTCTGTGGTATGTCCCCTCATGACTTCAGTTGCCACCTGGGGAGGTGAGGGTCTCATGCAGATGCCCTGCTCTATCTGCCAACCAGTACCTCAGAGATATCTTACATGTTGAGGCACCTCTGTTCAAGTGATTGAGTCCCACTTTGTCTATGCTTATTTCTTGAACAGTTGCAATGAATAAGCCTTTCAATTAGTTGGTGCTGCTCCTTCCACTGATAAATTTCTCCAGCTTTTAAAATCCTCTTGGTAATGGCTGTTTCTCCACCTAAGATTGCTGCTGAAATGATATCTCTGAGCAGAATACATAAATGTTCCATCCTTATAGGTGTGTCTTCTCCTTGGCTATGGCTGTGCATAAAATAGTTTTGCTTCATAGACCTGTAGTACTCCCTTTCCAAGGCAAAAACTACTTAGTTTCTGTGCCAGCAGCTATACTGTGTTGCTGGCCCAATCACTTTGCTTTTGTTTTGTAAGCTCATTGAAATACATGTTTCTGCTCTGATGCTGCAGGTTCTTTGTTTTCCAGACCCTCTCTGTGTGTACTTTGTCTTTTTAACTTGTATTAGTTGCTCTGCCACTCTGCAGACTCCTTCTAATTCTTCAGAGCTTAAATCAGCCTTTTCCAGCAGTTTCTTCCCCAGGTTTCTCTGATTCTCATTCCACTCAGGGCATGATTAGTGACTTCATTGACCCTCTGAATGTGTTTAAGTTTGTTTTAATGAAAACAAGCCTATTCTTTTTCTTCTAGCTGATATCTTTTGGGAGCTTTATTCTTCCTGATATAAGACTTTACACCAAGAATTTAGCACAGAAATAAAAGCTTAGCTCAGTTCTATAACAATAATGTGGTTGTCAGCTATTAAATAAATCCAGTGTCTCATAGCAAGCAATGCTAAAAAATACTCACCTGCCATTACAATACGAAAAATAAGACCTTATGGCCGTTTCTTGGAAATGGGTATGTTTTATATGATTTCTTGACAGACACTTCCCTCCAAACAAACAAACAAACAAAAGCCGTGTCAGAATGACTAGATGACCTTTGGAGGTCCCTTCCAACTTGGGGAATTCTATGATTCTGTGACATTTCCTGAAATAAATTAATTTAATGAGAATTTTCCAATTGCTCTTTTGTAGGTATAGCAATTAGCACAACAGCTTTTCATTGTCATCCTGTTCCTGTGTTTAAAAGTAAGGATATCTCTGAAGAGCCTAGTCCTTAATGTGGGCTTCATTGGGATGCATTTTGTCAGTACCAAAGGTATTCAGGCAACTTAGCGTCAGGTTTCCACTGCCTTAGAAAAGAGTACAATATTAAAAAAAATTAACTTTGTTAGTGGGTCTTCAGTATTTACCTCAGAATATGGAGTCTATTCAGGAATTCCCTTTTCGAACTTCCTTTGTAAGCATCAGGACTTAAGCTTCCCATTTTTCCCCATCTCAAGCCAAAACTCTGTCAGCAATGACTGCTTCTGCTGGGTCTTCTGTGGACTCAATACGTAAGACTTCCAATAAAACAGGCAGAGATTTCATTATTTGGGGAATTAAATTTTCTTTCTTTTTTTTTCTTCCTTGGAAGCTCTTTATAAAAAGGTTCTGAAAGCAAGTTGCAAAGGAGACTGTAACTTTCCTGACGATGAACACCAGCATCATTTCTTTCCCTCTGCTTCTCTCCAGAAGTACCCTTATTTTGTGTCCTGCATCCTTTGTGGCAATCTATCTCTCAGGTGTTTAGGTTTTATTTTCTGCTTTCTTTGATTTCTCTTATCAGACAGATTTTACAGATCAGTATCTTTGTAGCAAATGTTGAAATCCATATAAATTACACAGAAAACCCCACCTATTTACGATTAATTCCCTGCAGTGTTGAATACTTGATAACATCTGGTAGATCTGTGGCAAAAGCAAATGTCATTTCATAACAGCACCCCACCCATGGGCCATGAGAGATCAAGTCAGGCAAGTAAATAAACCCCAAGCCCACATCTGATTAGAGCAGATATATGGGAAGTATGAACAGGACTGGCCAGATGCTAGGCCATATGATAAACACTGAGGATTGTGGCATTATATAAAACTGGGCATTTATATGGCACAGCTGGCTATGCATAATCTTTGCCTAATTTATAAGGCTGGAGCATCTGGTCCATTGCTGTTGCTCTATCAGCTTTTCCAGAGCCTTGTTCTTGAATTTCTTGTAGTTGTATACTGCTCTTCTGAGTGCCAGTGGAATGGGAAGTTAAAGCCATTTACAGTGGGAGATAAGCTCTTACTCCATCTGACAGAGAAGATAATGTTCAGCCACCATCATGAAAGAAAGAAGGGTAGACCCTTGTGGGCTTCACTTCACACAAAGATCAGTAACTGTAAGCCTCAAAAGACGTAAAATCTATTTCTCATTGGTGGGACCTTCAGCCACAGGGACTTGGCCAGGCTGGGGCCGTTGTGACAGGCTGTGCCCATGACTGCAGACATTCATCCCCCAGTGATGCAGCAGGTGAGGGCTTACAGAATAGGCTGAACAAGTCCTGCTTTTGTTACACTGCTTGGTTTTCCTCACTCTATGCCATAGCCCTAGAAGCCAGCATTTATTTCTCTCTTTCCTGCAACAGAAGCTGTTATTTGGCACTTTGTTAGAAAATGTCTGTTCTGTGACTAAAAAAATAAAAGAAGGGTGTTTTCAGCTGAGTCTTGCAAACTTGTGTCCAGAAGGAGTGAAGTCAACTATGTAAAGTCATCCTGCATTGAGTGATATGTACATGCACTAACCACTGCAGAGACGTGTGCCAGCCTGGGCAGCTCTGGAGGAACGGACCCACAGCAGATCGTCTCCTTGTGTCCATGAGGGGGAAGCAGAAGGAGGGCTAGAGCTCACTTTTCCATGTGTTTCCAAACTGGCTTACCTGCAGCAAAACCCCAGCTGTAGTTTAGAGACCCCTTCCTCCATTCCACCCTCACGGAGATGTAAAGAGCTGTGCAGCATACAGGGTGAGGCACAATGAAGTTGTTTTTAAAAACTGCAGTATTTCTGAGGCTAGAAGCAGTCAGTGCAAATCACCCTGCCAATATATGCTACAGCAAATTACCCTTCCCTGCAGAAGCCCCATCCTGCAAGCCCAGGGGTACACGTCTTGGGAACATGGCCACCCCCACTGATTGCGGAATAAAAATAACGGCACCAATCATTTTACCAAACCCTTACATGTCAGAGCAGAGCTAAAAGGAACTTTGCATTTCTAAATGGAAAGAGAAAATTGGCTTTTGCAGAACATTGTAGGGTTGGCAGTAATAAATCCTGGTACTGTCAGAATGGAAGTGGGCTGTTCTTGCAACTTCCATTGCTTTCTGTAAGCCTGCTTTGTTGCTGAGGAAGTGAAATCTGGGTAGCAAATATGACAGCACAAAGCTTCTTCAGACCTTTTATTGTTTTTTTTTCCCAGCATATGTGCTGCACATTTGTAGTAATTGAATTGAAAATTGAACAGAAAAACTTTTACGTTTCCAACCTCTCCACAGTTCCAGTTCTATAGCATGGCACCTACTATGCTTCTAGCCAGGTTTGAACACCTCAGATAGTCTTATGTCTCTGCTGCTTTTTTTTGTTGCTGTTGTTGTTGTTGTTGTTAATGTCTTCTATAACATTTGAGAGCCCTAAACAGTTTCATCCTCTAACTCTGACACAGGTGCAGTATCCTGCATTGTTAGAATGGGTTCCCTGACTGGGGTTAGTAGACACTGCCTTAATAAAGCTTTATCTTTGTGTAACAATGGCAAGATGATCTGTCCTAAGGAAGGAAGTGAATTCGAGAAAGAACTTGAATTGCTACAGGTATCATTTTCGGGCTGTTATAACCCACGAGTGGATGAAGTCACCATTGCTGGAATACAAGACAAGCTATTTCTTACTAGTTTGCCTGGATGGTTTTATTGTGGTTCTGCCCAGTGCAAGAGGAGCAGCAGGGCAGTGCTGGATATGAGACTTGTCAGGGCACTAGGTACTATACAGAAATTTAATAAGCCTCACTTCCCAAATAAACTTACCTAAGTTAAGAAACTGTGGGATATGGGTGGGGTGAAACAAATGGAAGAAATGAGAAAGGAGTGAAAAGGGAAGTATGGTGAAAGAAACCTCATTTCATGGACTACCTATGTGGACACAGCTAGATGCCTGCAAATCTAGTCATTCAAATATATCATGTGTTAGAATCAGATGGTGGAAATATTTAATATTATTAAGCCTTCTTCTGTTTGGGTAAAGGCAAGAGTGACCAGCATTCACTTACTTAAGCATAGCCTCCTCCCAAATGCTTACTGCCAGCATCCTGATGCAGCTCTCAGCGGTGCTGCCTCCAGGTGAGGTGTTAGTGACAGACCATGAAAAATGCTTTGGATGTGGCTTAAGTGAACTCAAGGTCTGTTACTTAAACCTTGTGTGTGAGTTAAGGGGAAAGTGAATAGTGATCATGTAGCAGGGAGCTCCATTTTTCCCAGGGCTTGCTTTGTCCTCATGTTTGGTTTACTCTCACCTCCCCCCATTTAATTTGCCATAAAAGATTATGGTTAAGTATTAAAATTCTCATTACTTACAAATCTTGCAGATCTGAAAAAAAAGCCACTTCACCTCTCTGTCTTGGTGTGGCTTAGTGGATATCTACCCAGATTTTTTACCATGTGAGATGAAGACTAGTAGGAGTAAAATCTTTAGAAATCACAGGTGATGGTCAGAGTTCATTCATCATTTACTGTGAAATGGTCAAAATAGAGGTCTCTTCCCTTTAACTCTTTGTCATTCACTGAAAGTGAGTATCTTTTCTGTTTCAGTGTAAATATTGGTTTCATTATCAGAAATGCTATTTTGAGGGCACTATGAAGACATTGTGAACATGGGGTATACTCCTGTACTGTACAGTTCTTATTTTAAAGAAAGAATGCCTTTTTTATTTTCTGTTGTAATCTGTGTTCTAGAAGAAATATCTGAAACATGTCTTTTATAAATTGCATTTTAATTCCAAGGCTTAAAATAGAAAAACCTTAGAAAAAAATTTTAAGGATATTTTCACAAATGTTTTTTCACAGTTTTTTTTTTTTTAAATACATTACAAGACTGCTTGCTTTCTAAATCCAAATATATACCATTGTAAATTGTAATATAGGTCATACAAAGAATCTGTGGCTTTTGTGTAGCATAAGATGATTGTGCTGAATCAAAACACTTAATGCAGCAGAGGTTAATTTAAAAAGTATACAAGTATGTATTCCAGACATAGACAACAGATGTTGATTTACAGCTGGATCTGTGATGGGAGGCATCTTCCACCATTATCCCTGTAACTGGAAAGAGAAAGAAAACTGCTGCTGGAGTGTGCATTTAGGCTGGATAGTATTCAGTTTAACTAAAATTGCAACACACATCATTCACCTGTATGCCTCCTATACCTCTGCATGTTTCTCAGAAGTCCAGCTCTAACCTGAGCTTCCAGCCTTTTAGAAGACTGTGAAAGGAAGCAAAAATGCACGAAAATCACCTAGAAACTGTCTCACTCCTTACCCTAAACGGAATGATCAAGTCATGAGAGAGACCAACATTATGCATCATATTATAAAGCAGAAAAAAGGAAATATTTTGTAGTTAGGGTACTGAAGTGAGAACAGAAGTACAGGTTCAAACTTTGATGCTTTCCCAGGCCCAGTCTGAGATTGCTAAAGTCAACAACACTGAAATCAACTTTGGCTTAGGTCTACGTACACCCAGTGCCTTGGCATCTGCAAAGCAGTAGTGATAGTAAATCTCTCTCCTGGGCATGGGACATGTGAAGATAGACTAGTGATTAAGGCAAGTAAACAGATTTTTCAGACCAGTTAACTGAGCTAACTCTTTCATTTTGGCCCATAGAAACTCATGACATTTGATAACTGATTTATTTTTAATGGCCACCCAAAGCAAGGCCAGGAAAAGAAGAGAGGTTCCTTTGAATTAAATACATCAGATAAATTCCTGAACAAAATTGCAGAGCTTGCAGCAGAATTGCATGTTGATAAAGATGGAGGTCCCTCATTTTCTTAGTTTATCATTAATAACAGCAATAAAAACTGATGAAAGCAATACTATGTACAACTGTTTAAAGAAAGGGAAGAGGGAAGTTTCTGAGAACTGTGACAGCCTGCAAATAATAATAAAAAAATTATTATTATATCGTTCCTCTAATCTGCTTGGGTATAACACTCTTACCTGTTGTGAAACTAGCTAAGATGATGTAAGAACTCTAGTTAATATTTTCATATGTTATGGCAGGTTTTATGCTACTGCCTTTGTCAAGGGGATAGCTCTTGACTTCCAGAGTCATCTCCAATTTCAGCTGGTGACTTACCTGTCACAGAGGTGCCAGCCCTGTCACTCCAGCACTGTGCATTGCCTGCTGCTGTAGGCACTGCTGCGGTCCAGCGTTGGCACGTACATTTTAGCCACAACACAGTAGCTGACTCTGGGCCTCAAATCTTCTATTTTAATGACCTTGTCTTTTCCTTCGTACACCAGGACTTTGTGTTGCTTCAGACAGAGTGAAGTAAAAACAGCCAGTCAAGCACATTACCCTAGCACATTACCTGATGAGAACAGAGGATACAGGGCAGCACATGGGCTTGCACAAAGTCAATAGCATTAACAATTTATTTATGATTTTCAAAGAAAATTCTCTCCTTAGATTCCTCTTCTGTCCCAGTTTTTTATTCTAGGTCTTAGAGTATGAAATATGAAGTATGAAATATGAAGATGGGGAAGAATAGAGGGAGGAATTACAGGTCAATTCAAACAAATTGAATTGCTGAAAAATAAGCCTGCTTTGTTTTCAAATACTTGCACAGTCATCAAAGTCCCCACAAGTCCAGGAGGCTATTTCAACTGTAAAAAGAGAATGATGTGCTGATACTTTCCCAGCTATTCAATTGTAAAGGGTTCATATTTGAATATGCACTTACCTCGTCTAACAAGTTGTTAATTATGAAGACTTGATAGAGCACATCATAGTAGTTTGTCATTGGTATCTTGCTGCCTCTCCTCCTTCTATAAGGAGAACGTGGACCCTGAAGCTTTAGTATTAGGGATTTGTTACTATGAACCACAGTTACCGTTGGAGGTCCTATCACAGCTAAGGAAAAAAAAACAAAGCTATGAACGCAATTATAGTTTATTAATAATGTTTCACAGAACACAATTTGAATCCATTCAACAGTTTAATGTTCTTGTTACCAACATTATAGTATGCTGTATTTACTGATAAGCTGCCACTGTGTAAATCCTTACTTCTTGGTAGTTATTTCCTGGGGGATATTTTTTTTTTTTTTTTTTTTTTGGGTGGGGTGTGGGGTGCTTGTTTTTTTCTTGTTTGTTAGCTCGTTGTGTGGCACATTTTTTTAATCG
>WTSP01010657.1:39905-53617 GCA_025331215.1 Actenoides lindsayi | reverse complement strand
TCCCACCAGGGTTATTGTGTCATTTGATTTTACGGATTGTTTACGTTGTAAGTGGGGATGATGATGGCTTTGAAGGACCCTCGGATCTTTCGGATGTGGATTTGTGAATGGTAACTCCAAAACGTGGGTCCTTAATGGCAGAAACTGGAAGCTGATTGCGCTGGGCAGCTGGCACTGGAAGCCCAGTTCAAAGCGGAGCCCTGTGTGATTCATCAACAAGGTTTCATACGCACCATAGAGAGCACCTGCCCCTTGCAAAATGCCACCGTCCCCAAAGGCAGGAAGCTCCTGAGCCATCCTCAGAGCGGGTCCCCCCTGGGTGGATTTTGGAGAAGTCCAGCACAGCAGTCCCTTTCTGGGGGCAGAACCGGCACCTAAGTGCCAACTAGCACTGGTCCCTGAAAGAAGTTGTGTTCTTCAGCAGGGGACTAGCCCTGGAGATAACGTACCTGCATCAAAGCTGTTAACAGTGCCCCGTGCTCTACCCGCCTGTGAGGGAGCCGTGTTACCTGGGAGGGGACGGTTATTTATTAGCCGGAGTTTATTTTGTTGTGTGCCATGAAAGCGGCGGCGCTCGTTTAACTAATGGGACGAGACGTTCTAGTGTATAATACAGATGGGAAAATGTCAGGAGTCGCTTCATTTTGAGGCAGAATGACGATGCTCCCCTGTCATTTTGCTGCGTCAATGCTCACTAATCCCCAACTCTGGAAAGGGGAATTTACCTTAAAGAGGTGGCTCTTCATGTTTTTGAAAGGTAGGGTTTGCAGCCCTCCTAGGTCCTATGACTGTTGTTTGAAGCAGCAGATAATTTCAGGAGCATGCAATATGAACCCCTTGTACTGAGCGTACTACAACATGTGCTATTTTAGTTGGGAGTTTGTGTCATTTTTATGAGCTTCCCAGGCTGTGATGCCTCACCATGGTTATCCAGTCAGAAAAATACATTTGGACTTTTGGTTTTCTAGAAACCAGATTTAAAAAAAAAGATAATTTTCCTGTAATGAGCCCATCAGAGTAACCCAGCATGTGAGTGATGCGTGGCAGAGGAACAGAGCACCCTGTGCACTGATGCGCTGCAGTGACAGCACTCGGGGCTCGGTGGTTGACAAAGTTCTGACAGATGCAGCGAGTGCTAATGAGGAGAGGAGTCTTGGGAGTTAAACCAAAAGTGGAAGTTTGTGTGGAAGGAAGGCATTCGTATCTCCTGGGCTGAACATGTTTACTACTGAATCTTCAGAATTTTTCTGGAAGATGTAATAGGAAAAATGCAAATGACTGTTAGGAGTGGTTGCTTACAGTTCATTTATTCTGTTCATTTAGTGCTGTGGATTAGAGTTATTTGTTCTAGAGGAAAAAGTAAAATTGGTTTGAATTTCTTTTTAATAAACTACAGACTTGAGTGAAATTTGGCAGTAAGGCATGTGGTGGTTCCTGTCCTTTAGCCACCCAGACTATGTCTGGATTAAATTATTTTGCTGGTTTAAGGCACGCATAAAGTACTCAAAAAATCTCAAGGTTAAAGATTAAAATTAGCAAAAGAGTAGTTCATAATTGAGGTCTCATAGTGTTGAAGCAGCATTACATTTCAGAGATACTGATGTTGAATCCAGCTTCTGCTCGTTAGTAGTATGAAAAGGCTGGTAGGATGTCTTTACAGTTTGGAGCTAGGACTTGTCTGTGGACAGAAGTCGCATCGTTTTGCCTTAAATTATGCAACCTCTCAAGATTCATGTGTAATGATACAAAGGTTTTGATGCCAGCATAGCTCATTCATTCGAGACTGGGGGAATAAGCTATACGCCTGTACCAGAAGAACCAATTCCAGGCTTGTACTGGAGCAGTTATGAATTCTAGTGGAAGAATACAGCTTTAACCAAAACAGTAAAAACTGTAAAACCCAAAACAATTTGGATCAGTCTTTGCTGGTATTATTAAAATGATACGTCTCTGTATCACTTCAGTCTCAAATCTCTATTAAGGAAGGCAGACAGGTGCAAAAACTGTGCTTATTTGTTACAACCTGGATGACACCCTTTTGTCGTGCAAATCTTCGTTCACCTAAGGCCACATAGTGACTCTGTGCTCATCAACACAGCCCCAGCTGGCAGGACTCACCTGGCTGCAGCTCTGTCCCGTTCTGCTGCCCAAGCTGAGCCCATTTTTCTTTTTATTCCTTATTTCTCCGCTATTTTGGCGCACGCAGGACTGTGCAGCACAGCGCAATCTCTTGCCCTGTGGCCTGTATGCTGAGCAAACGGTGTCCCTGTCCTCTTTGTTGTCACTCCAGTCTCATTTGAGCCCCTGTTTTAAGTGGGGTTGAGGTGGTGGCGAGGTCTCGACAAGTGCTCTGTGCACAGCTGGGCTTGCCAGCCATGGGTCTGCTCAACCTCAGAAGCACTGGATTCAGTCAAACCACAGAGGTGTGGACAGTTAAGGAGAGACTTTGACCTACTTCATATTCCATTATTGGCTTTGGCCGTGTCTACATGGGGAGATTACACCAGTTTACTTTAAGTCTGTTTTTAAGGTGATTTGATTAACCTGATGTGACCTTGCATAAGGACATTCTTATTTTGGTTCAGTTGAATTTATTTGGGTTCAGCCAAAACCTGAACTTAGTCAATTTGCACAGAACTGAAGTTAGCCATGCCTAAACTGAAAGGAGAACTGATGTCTCTAAGTAATGATACAACTTTCTCATGAAAGCAGAACCTTCTGTAGAATCTGGAACAGAGTGTAATCGCTAACAAATCTGCAGGAGGCTGAAAGCTATTCATAGCAAAGTTTAAAAAAAAAAACCCCAACAACAAAGAAAACAAGCCAACTTTAAATATCTTAGTGAGACAAATGAAGAAGTGCCAATAATCCCAGTCCTGGAATACTGAAAGCACTGGCACAATGCTTGCATGGCTTGAAGCAGGGCTCTCCCATGGCTCTTCAGCTACAGGAGAGGGGAAGCGGTTGTGTCCTGGACATGGAGTCCTTATACAGCCAAAAAACCAAAAAACTGATGCAGGGAGCTATAGGCCTGCTGGTTTAAGTGCAGTAGTACACAGTGTCTCATGACGTATTTTGTAGGAAAGAATAATTAGACATGGAAATAATGAGGAAGCAGGCTAAATTACAACAAGATTTTATCAAAGATGGATTGTGCCAGACTAATCTAACATCTTTTTTGTATAACAGATTATTTAGGTGGGGTAAGGCAGGAATGTAATTTATCTAAAGACAAGCATTTGATACCATGCCCCACAGGACATTACTGCTTAGAATGAAGCTGTTGGCTGAATACAAGAATTGAAAGGTGGAAAAGGAACTGGCTAAAGAAAAGACTAAACAGTTGCCTGCACATAAAGTTGTCTGAATGGAGAGAGGTGTTCAAAGAAAGTCATCAGGATGGAAGAAGATTGGTGCTGTTGCTCCCTTGGGACCAGGCTTGTGCCTGTTGAATGGAGCTGCTCTGACCGGTGGGTAGGGTCTGGGTGTGTGCCCAGGAGCTGTTCCATCATATGAAAGGAATTTAGATGACTTTGTTGATTGGCGTGATACAAATAAAATGACATTTACTAGTGCTGCGTGCAAAGTCATGCGAAGTTTTCAACATGGAGACCAGTAACAAGAATTTCCAGTGTGAAACAGGAGCTCATCAGCTGTCTGTGACAGAAGGGAGAGATGTGGATGCACTGGACAGTCAGGAGATACCTGTGAGCAAGCAGTAAAATACAGTTGTGAGAGAGACCAATGACATCCTTGGATATCAAAGGAAAATAATGTGGAGATTCAGGGAAGTGTGATATTATCATTGTACAAATCATTATACAGAGTGTCAGTACAAGAGCTTTCCATTGCTCATGGAGTAGCCCATTGGGACCTTGCGTATCTCTGGACACCCCAGTCAAGAAAATGTTGAATTACAGCGGTAGGAAGGCTAGAGATGTGGTTACATGAACAGATTGTCTGTTGTCTGAAGGGAGGTTAAAGAACATGATTTACTTAGCTCTGGCCAGTTAAACAAATTAAAGCACAGGTTACAGCAGGTCTTTTTATGCACACTTCTGCAAGAAGGCAGAAAAACTAAGTCAAAAGATAGCATCTGCACAAGATCAAATTGTCTAAGTTGGTCATGAATAAATTTGGGAAATAAAAAAGCTTCTAGCTATCTAAGGATTGAAGTTGTGTAATAGTCTTTCAATTAGGGTAGTTTTGAGATAGATCTTGATAATCCTATGGAAGAGGTTATACAATTAAATCAGAGAGTTCCTGGAGATAGGAAATTAAGTTTGCAGAGTTAGTCCTTTGGTCTCCAGTACAGTCATATTTTTAATGTAAAGTTGAAAGGAGAATGGACCTGGTTTTGTTTGGACTATTAGCCCAATGCATCAAGGCTTGTGCCGTTTTCTTGGGAGCCAAGGCAAGAATGAATTTTTCCTGTTGCTGCAGATTTGAACCTTTTTCCCCCGTATTTGTTGTCGTCTTAAGCACTAAACATCGAAAGTGTGCAGACTCCTTGTAGCATTAGATGGGCACAATTGCCTACAGTTTTTTCTTGGCATGGTCCCTGGTTTAACTGTTCATCAGAATTTGGGCCAGAGAGGCATTTTTCCTTCACGTTGTGTTGCCAGTAACCGTGTTGTACTGCATGGTATATTTTCTGGGATCTGTTGTTAGCATTGTTTAATGAACTCTGTGTTCCCTTCAGACACAGGATGCACAGTACTGGCAGTGATCTTCACCTGCCCTTTTCTGTGTCACAAGACAGTTTAATCTTATGTGTATCATAAGTTTGTTGTACAATAGGAAGATGTGTTCTAGGGTTCCTGATGCATCTCAACAGGATGATGAGATGCTGTGAAGTAGCCATGAATAGTGCTAGGGTTGCTGTTCCTTTTTACCTGACAAATACGTTCCAAAACTGGACTTAAAATCAGCTCTGGTCTCGTGCTAATCAGAGCAAAATTCTGTAAACTGTGAAGGATAACCTCTTGAAAAAAGAAGTGATTGTTGGTTATTAGTGATGGATTAATACATTTAAAACCACTGTTTTGTTATAGGTAAGTTAAATGTATAATGCACATCTTATTACAAGAGAGAGAGAAGAAAAGAAAAAAAATTACGGAAAGCAATCAGGCAAGCAAGGAGAACAGCTTGACTTAGCCTGAAGCAGAGATCACATACCTGCTAAGCTGCCTGTAAAGAGAAATTGAAATATGGAAAAATGACAGTGCAAATGAGGACAATATTGAGATGGTAGAAGAGGAAGTGTGTTAACCAAACTCCACGGAGCTGTTGAAATGCATTGAATCATTTGACTGTGACTTTTATTCTTAGGCAAACACAATTGTATAATTGATTAATTTGTCAACATTTCTTTAGTGCATAACACTATGGTAACCAAGAGGCTTGCTAAACATTGTCACAGGGTGCACTGTAAAATACATCTTTCCTTAGGAGGGAGGGAGAGAGGGAGGGGGAGAAGACAAAGACCTTGGAGCTCTGATTTGGAGGACTGATACACACACCCACAAGCGCACCCAGTTGGAAATGGCCTTTTGGTGGTCAAAGATGAGCATAAGATGGTTTGCTGGAGATGTACATGTTCTGGATATGATTTAAGAGTTGTCACTGGCTGACAACTGCCTTGAACTCTAATGCTATCTGACCTTTGCAGAGCAGACAGAACGGGGACAACTATGCCACCCTCCGCCTGGATCCCTAACAACCAGGGGTCTTGAGGACTCAGGGAGAGCAAAGGGCTTGGTCTTTCCTGTGCCACTGCTCACATGGCATGGAGGGCTATGGAGCCTGCATGTCACCTTCTGTCAGCTTCTGGGACCTCAGTCCTCTGGGACTGCTTCTCAGGGACCTGTTGCGTAAAATCAAAATGTGTGGAGTTGTTCTCCAAGTAACCTGGGCTTGGCTGGTAGCTGTGGTGTACCTGTAGTTGCCACCTGCGTTGCTTGCTGCGCCCTGGCTCTGGCCAGGGCTTTAGGCAAGCCCTGCTTGCTGTTCCTGATGGCAGTGTCACAGCTCAGCAGACACTTAGTGTTCCCGCTCACCTATAAGTCAGTGTGAGGTGCTTTGTTGAATGCCACCTATAGGCAGATTGATTAATTGGTTAACTAATGGATAAATGCAAAGATACTTGTAGGTGTGTTTATTCCTGTTTACAAACTGCCCAAGCTTAGGCAAGATTTTCAAGTATGTAGCAATGGCAGGAATCATAGCCATAAAAATGCTAATCTCTCTTGCCTCATCTGTTCAGCCCACAAACACACACATACACACACGCTTAAAAGAAATTAATGAAGTTTGTTTATTCTCTTCTGGGCTCAGCCTACTTTAATTTGGTTTTAAGTCACAGCACAATGTGACACATTGCTTCAGGACAATAGAGTTTTGACCATAAGCAACATACTAAGTAAACCAATTTTTTTTTTTTGAGAAATAAATAAACAATAGATGAGCTGGTAATAGATCCCATTGCCATTAATTTTTTTGCATAGACATGGAAACATTATGGGAAGATTTTCAAGCAAATGCAGAGGCTTTATCTGAAAGGGATGAGATGAACCCCTGGCCCTGGCAAAGGTTGAACTTCCATCAACTTCTGTGCAGTGAGGACCTCACCTGGTGTATCACTCAAGGAAAAAAATAAACGTCCCTGGGATTCAGCCCTTGGGCTTAGGCTGTTTAAGGCTCTACTGTACAAGCTGCAAATATGTTTTTATGTATAGAGGAGGATGCTGTGTGTTTGGTCCACTGCTGGCTTGTCACAGCAAACACAGCAATTAGAGAGGCTGAGGAGGGTTACACACCTTGCTGAGGAAGTTTGGCCATAAACCTGTTTGTCCTGTCTCTGAGTGCAGTGTACACTGGCATGATTTACAGTAAATTCAGAATATTCACTCTGATCAAACTGTTTCCAATCAAAATTTATGAAGTGATGTATTAAGTGCGTGTGTGGTAAGTGAGTCACATGTGGGAAAAAGGCAGGACTTCGGTGGACTCTGCTACTGATGTATATATTAAAGAAGAATATCAACAGTTTGCCTTTTGTCTCAAGTACAAATATCAGAATAGCTTCATTTGGGGGCAGGCATTTAATGGAAAGGGCACAGTAGGAAATATTAATAAAACAATCTCCCCGTGCTTAACGCCCACATTTCCCACTTAATCTTGCTTATTGCAGAGGGCTGGGCTTTGTCATTGGTGGAAGCAATGTGTCAATATAGAAAAAGTGAGTTACATTATTTTCTTTCCGTCATAAGCTCTGAGGTTTGCCTCCCACCTGGCAGCGGTGATGTGGAGCTGTGTAATTGCAGAAGGAGCCTTGGCTGCCAGTCCTGGGACAGACAATTCTCAATGCTCATTCTACTGGAGCATGGACTTCTGTGAGGCTAAATCACTTTCTTATCTGGGGAATCTTCATGTCTCCTGGGACTTGGCTTTTCAACTGCAAGACCTCCTGGTATCTATGTCTCCGTGGGCCCGGAGCAGAAGTCAGTTATTTGGGGAAGTTTGCACAATTCAGGAACCCTTGCTGAAAATTTTGTTACATGGGAAAATTGTCTACAACTCCGTTTTTCTGCTTTCTGGAAATAATTCAGAGTTTGGAAGGAGAAGGTCCCAGAAGAAGGTTGTTAGAGTAGGTGAGTGTATAGACTTCTGCAATTTTTCTGGTATACTGTCCAGAAGGAGCAAAGATCCATTGCCTAAAATGGGAGAAGTATAAATGCAATGGACTAAGATTGTCACTAAACCATTTGGAAATGAGGCTGAATCAGAACTTTGTCTTATCCAGGGCACATGTTTCAAATCTGCAGCTAAATTGCTTATCTGGGGTATATTCATAGTTGAAAAGGCAACTAGTAGAGCTATCAAGATAGAGAGTGTTAGGCCGATTTGTTGGTTGGTAGTGGGCTGTCATGACTACAGCAGAATCCCTGGTTTTGATTGAGGGATGAAAAAAAGACTAATGCAAAGGACAACTTCTGTGTTTTGATTATTTTTTTTTTTAAGGAAAGCATATGAATATTAATAAGTGATCCAGCTGGAATAGCATCTTTCTTTAAAATTATCCTTAGAGATAGTGTATTATATTAACATTAATGTGATTGCACAGTAAGTAAAATTTTACAAATATAAACCATCATCTTATTTCGAAAGCTTCATTGCTGAGGAAACTATTCTGGGATTTTCTAATATAGTCCAGTTTGAATTGTTTGAATAAGAAGAGATACAAGTGAATAAATCAGATAATGAGCTACTCTACATAGAAGACATAATGCTTATTTATAATGTATAGAATTCCTAAGAGAGATAAATTGTCAGTTTAATCTTCTTTGGGTTGTGTTTGAAATCTACTTTTATGAGGCATTCTGGACTGTTCAGACACTTACATAGACATCATTTATATTTGATTTACTGCTTTACAAATTCTTTTGCAGGCAAATGTTCTTTTTTCTTTTTTTTTTTTTTTTTTTTTTTTTTTGGTTGTTTTTATTTGGTTCCTTGACCTTGAAGTTAAGTTTTTGGTGATTATAGGTATTGCCAAGAGTTTTCTTCTGACCTAGTTGCTTGTGTGAGAACTTAGTTCAATGGGTGCATCTTACCAGAAGGAGCAGGAGTACAGATCATCTCTTTTCTCCCTGGCATCTTTGACACAACATTACAGAGCTTTCCAGTTGATCTGAGAGGGATGGAGATTTTTCCCTTATTCTGTGCGAAAGTGAAGACTATGGAGTTTAGAGCTATTGCAATTAATACTTATTTTTCTTACTTTTTTGTAACTTCTTGTGATAAGTTTCCTGTGGGAAAGAGGATTGCTGGATGAATCAAATCAGATTAACTAAATATTAGAATTCTCTTTCTGTTTCTAACAGCGCATTGGCATTGTCTGTTTACCCATAAACCAGCTATTTTTTGAGCATAAATTGTGAAATTTACTTTTTTTTTGTCTTTCCTGACGTGAATGTCGTGCTTTATTGGGGAGCCATCTCAACTAGCAGTTGGCTTTCCTCTCAGCCTTGCAATACTTCCAGCAGCTTCAGTCAAAGATCTCTGATGGGGAAACATTGCTGGAAGGATGACATGCAACATCAGACCCTGGCGCAGCAGGATTGCTGCTCTGCATAGAGGACACAAACATCTGTGAGATATTAAAAACCTCTGACAGGGATGGGAAGATAATTCTCAATATAATTCCACGTCAAGCTCTGCTCCAACTTCTATCTCCTGCCAGGCTTCCTAAGCCCTAGGTCATAAGGTTAGAGAAAATTATGGGCTGATTGTGTCATCCTTTACCTGTAGATACAGAACTTCCCAGTTGCAGTCAATCACCACCAACCTGGATAGTCTGTCATCACCCTCCTATTAAGGATGACTGTTTCTAATACATTAACATTCATGTCAGCTCTAGATATGGATCATCACAGGCTTAAATCATTGTCAGCAGCAGATGTGAGACACCTAATCAGTTATTTCCTAAGGAAAATGAGTTTGATTGCATGAATAGTTGTAAATATTTCGTTCAGCAATTCAGCTACTACAGCAATGGTAAACAAGCTTCTGGGGATGGAGAGAAGCATTTTGTGCTACTCTACTTGATTTCTTATTCATCTAAACTTTAGGGTAGAAGAAAGCAGCTTAGGTACTTCGGATTACTTTTTGTGACAGCACTGATCATAACTGGGGCTCACTTTGAAGAGAGCCAAACATGCTTAACCTTAATAAACAGGGCCAGCTTTGTCCTGGTTTACAACGTGGAGCATTTGTCCGCGGGATGAGCACAAAGTTGCGCATTTTCCCACTGGGATATGGTGATGGCACAGGAATTAATTTTGGCTTCAGTAGGAAGATGACAGCCTGAGCACCAAAATGTTCATCCTCTGCCCCGGTTTTGCAGCTGCCCACCTGATGCCGAGCTTTGATGGTGAGCATAGTCCTTGGCTGGGAGTCGAGGCAGGACTAGGTGCTCTGTGCCTATGTCATGAAATTGCTACATGATAACTGTGCTGGCTCTTTGAGACATTGGCTATACATAGGCAATAATGAAGGACACAACTTTAATTTCATTTTTGTTTTGCATTTCTCCCTTGCTGAAAACAAAACTGAATTAAACTGAAAGAAACTTTAATGTTAAATCAGTATGTAGATAGGAATTTCACTACTGATCTTTTGCAGACAGGCTGATGGAATGAAGAAAAGGGAGGTGGAAGTTAGCTTTTCTCGTTGTCTGATTGAATGCTTTCCCTGTTTGAGTTTTGGCTAAACTATTGTATAGTTTGCTTGTGATTTTTAGGAGACACGTACAAAAGCAGTGCATGAAAGAAGGAGCTTGGGAGTACAGATGATTTTTTCCTCTTGAACATGGTATGAAATTCTGAAGAAACTGGGAGTGCCAGCTAAAGGTCATGGGCATTTTTAACTTCTGCTCCTGGCTCCATGCTGCTGCGTAGATGTTCGTCAGGAATCTTGTTGACCTTGGTGATATGACGTAGTCAGATTATCACAGAAGCAACCTCCCTTTTTACCCATGTGTTTTTTATTCATGTGCACTACAGTGTGATTCTTTCTATCAGCTGGTTTTAATGTGTGTTTTCTCAGCCAGCCTAGTTTTCTTGTGTTAAATACAATATGGACATCATTAGTATATGGTTATACAGTTTAAAATGCTTTGGTCAGGAAAGCCCTGGGTAATAAATTCACATTTATCCTAATTCTGGAAAGTACAAATAAATCCCAGTGCTTTCACCTAAGAATTACACAGACGGTTAAAAAAAGAGGCACATGCCAGTGGATCTGGCTAAATGAAGGGCCAGCTCTTTAATGCTCTCCTCACTCTGTCCTAGGCGAGACTCAATCTCATACTGCAGCCTTTACGGCTGGCCTGGGCTCTTCATTGAAAACCAGGGACCACAGATATTTACAGATACAGATCTGCCATCCTTGCCAGCCACATACATTCAGGCAGGATCACTTAGCAGAATGACACTATCCATCGCTGCTGCCATTAAGTTACTTAGCAGGGGAGAGTTTTCCTTTGAGAGAGATGGACCCATATATTTAATTTACTGATTGTATCAGAGTCTTGATTTTGACTCCTGCTGGAAGGATTCTTCGTACTGGAAGTTGTGCAACAAAGCATATTTTAAAATGTTCTGTGTGCTTGCACAATTGTAATCTATAAACAGCATTTAGATGTCCAGAAAAACCCATATGTCCTTAATGTCAGGGATGCCTATCCTTGTGGGACATGAGCAGTGTCCTGTGTCCTCCCTCTACCATCAGTGAGAGTTCCCCACTCCCCATATTGCAGTGGGTGATGAGGGACCATGGGCTCTGCAGTACTGGGCAGAGAGGCTAAAAAGAGGGAGGGCATGACAGCAGAAACGTTACTGTTTGATCCATTAACTTTCCCCTGAGTCTCTGTGTTTACTCAGATCTGTTTTACATGAACATTATCTGGGAGGGACAGATCTTTTCCAGTCTTAAATAGTTAAAAAAAAAAACAAGCCTCCAAGAAAATCCCCAAAGCAAAGTGGACATTCAGTCGTGCTGAGTCATGTTTTGTTATTATGGCTGATTATCCATCCAGCCATGCAAATAAACTGTGAGGGGGAAAAAAGGATGTGCGTGAATATCTTATCTACGACAGAATGAGGCCTTGGGTCTTTCTGCATAATATGTGTAACAATAACGACCTAATATGAAAGCGTTCCAGTGACTGACATATTTGCAGTCTAAAAGAGATAACAAAGTAATAAGGGAGAGGGAGATCTGTGGATGTTTATCTTCTCTTTTCTTCTTTCTGAAGGAAAGTTTTGCTTTCTCATTATATTTCTAGTGCGTATCAGCAGTGCTATGCATAATGATGAATATGATTGCAGTTAATTGTTTAAATATTCTTTTATTCCTGAAGCTTTCAAAACAAATAACCATCTTTTGAGGAGCTAGTTGAGAAGTGATGTGGGCAAGATAGTGCAAAAGAAAATACTGGATGTGAACTTAAAAGTGCCTCAGAGAACAGAAAGAGAAGTAGTGGGGGCATGTTTTAAAGAAGGAAAGAAAACTGGTTATATTATTAACAATACCAGTAACACAAGTGGCAGCAGCTCTTCTTGAAAGAAAGATGTTTATAAGTTTCAATAGTTCAAATCCATGCTTGATGTAACAGCAATGGAATTACACTTGGATCAACATCTTTTCTGGTGAATAAGTCTTCTAGTCTTACTTAACGCAAATACTACGAATGAGCATGACTTTGTCCAAAATGCATTTGCCGACTCTATTTGTCATCTGTCTTCTTCACAGCAAATAAGAAGAGACATCTTTGGAGAAGGTCTGGTAGCCACAGAAAATATTTTGCATCATAGTGTCTAACTGGTGCCATTAAGAGCTATTCTCAGCTCAAAGAGCTGTTCATTAGGGCAGCTGAAACACAAATGTATATTTGGTGTTTGGGTCCCTTTGCAACTGTATTCCATAGTTGTAATGCAGGAAGTAAAACACTGGATGAAAAAGTGCCACTTCAAGACAAGTGTGAGTGATTTTGGAAATTCTGAGTAACGAGATGAGTTTTCTCACAGTAATGCTCCAGTCTAGCCCTTAATCATACACTTGAAACAAGTGGGCTCAGACCTTATGAAAGGTGTTTACTTATTCAGCTTTAAGACACAGGCCAAGAAATAACTTGATCGGATTAGCCAAGTTTGAATAGGAGCAGCAGCAAAGAGAATCAAATGAGTGTGAACGATGCTGCTGTGCTCTCTATTAGAAAAATATCTGCCAGCTGCCGTTGTGGAGTGTAATCCTGCAAGGTGCTGACACCTCTGGTTCCCATTGCCCAAGGGACCTGGGCCAGGGCACTTCAGGCGTGCAGCTCCCATTACTCACCTTAGTCAAACAGTGTTTTTTCTCTGAAATCCGTCTTTTCCGTGTTATATAAAGGCTGATTCATTTCTACCTCCCCTTTCTTGAAAGGCTTTTGATGCTTACCGGGACTGGGTACGTTGCTGGTTATTCTCAGCTGCAAGATTACAGAGATGGCAGCGGTAAGGTCAGTGGGGCATGAACACGGCTCAGCTGGAGAGCAGATGTGAGCAGATCATTTAAGAAAAGCAGCTGAAATTTTCAGAGCCAAATGAGGATAAGACAAATTTTGAATTGTAAGCGCTTTATTTAAATTCCTTCTGACTTACATGCACATTATACCTGGAATGCTCTAGAATTAAGCACACCAAGAGGGTAAAGAAGTTTCTTATGCTTGGACTTGGATGCATGAAGCCAAAGGCGTAAAATGAGGTCAGCTGCAGTGAATCCTTTGATATTCATTTAATGGATAAGTAGATAAAACTCTAAGTAAGCTCGCATGGGAGACTTTGAATTTTAACTACTAAAGCTCTTGATAATTTTCTTACAGGTCTTTTATGTAGACTGGACATTAGGAAGTGTTTCTTTACCGAGAGGGTAGTTAAAACACTAGAACAGGCTTCCTAGAGAGGTTGTCAATGTCTCAGGCCTGTCAGTGTTTAAGAGGCATTTGGACAATGCCCGTAACAATGTGCTTTGGACAGCCCTGAAGTGGTCAGGGAGGTAAACAAGATGATTGTTGTAGGTCCCTTCCAACTAAATTGTTCTGTTCTATTCTATTCTATTCTATTCTATTCTATTCTATTCTATTCTATTCTATTCTATTCTATTCTATTCTA
>WTSP01010657.1:29584-39805 GCA_025331215.1 Actenoides lindsayi | reverse complement strand
TCTATTCTATTCTATTCTATTCTATTCTATTCTATTCTATTCTATTCTATTCCATTCTATTCTATTCCATTCTATTCCATTCTATTCTACAGGGCAGTTTAACAGTTCAGACCACTGCAATTCCACTGCAGGTCTCCTCAACCTGTTTTCTCACTTCTTCTGTCTCTGAACCAGAGGTGAGAGAGGATCTGGCGCTGGGAAATTCATCATTTTGGCAGGTTTTGGGTTTGAAATTTGGGCTGAAGTCAAGAAGTCGAACTCTGGATCAGGAGCTGAATTCTTCTCCGGTACAGGGAGGCTTTCAATCTGGTTCATACCTATCTCTAATCTTTTTGTCATACTATTTCCTTTTTTTTGAATAGCTTCCTTATGTATTGAGTTCCAGAAATTCCAGGCTGGTGATACACATGGGAAACAGATTGCAACAGAGAGCAGATTAAATTTCTCAGGTCTAGGAATACTGAGGCAGAAAGTTTTTTTCTTCATGTCGTTTGAAAAGGTAGAAGAATCTTCCTTTTTTTATTTATAGGAAGAAGTTTGAGATCGAGTGACTTTGAGCTGCTCTTTCATTGGTCAGTCAGTGATCACTTGAGGAGAAAATAACAAACCGATTCCCGCCACCCCCCCCCGACCCCCCTTAATTTGAAAATCAGTTCTTACCAGTGCTGCGTGTTTAAGGGAGTTCTAAGACTATAGTATTAGATGCTTCAGGAAGCTTATTTTAGGAGGGAAGACTTGACTGAATGCCAATAGACAGAGCTAATCATCAGGACATCTGGATTCACTTCTTAAGTCTGCTTTGTGACCTTGGGTCAATGATCTAGGTCAAGCTTTTCCAAAATGTGCATTATTTGTAGGTGCCTATGCTGTGTTTCAGCATTACTAAAATTGAGGCTGTAACTGCATTTACTGTTTCAACTTCAGCTTCCCAAAACTGGGACACATGTAAAAAGAGACAGAAGTGAAATGTGTGCCCATTTCCTCACTTGTACAGCAAGGATGGATGACCATGTTTATGGAGTGTGCTGAGGCTTCCTGATGTAAAAGCACTGGAGGAGGGAAAGGGTGGCAGCAAGCTGCTTGCAAAACATCACAAAATTAGGCACTGTTCAGCAGAAATCAAAGGATGCTGAACAAGAACCAGACTTCCAAGACCACTTTACCAGCTAAAGGGCTCCCCAGACCATACAGAGGACCAAGCAGGTCTAAGGAAGGGCAGAAATAGCCAGTTATCTGCAGACTGCCTGTACAGCATCCAGCCCATCCAGCTGCCTTCACATGTGTTGCCCAACAGCATCAGAGGAGCAGCTGAGTTGCCTTTGGAGGGGGGATCCAGGGACGTAGCATTGAGTGTGGACAGGGCAGCACGGGTGTAGCAAGCTCTGTTCTTCCAGGAAGCTCCGATTTGTGTCATATACAGTGAGTTTGTGCATGACAGTAAGGGGCAGACCTACTGTGCAGGTATGGATCAACTATGCCAAACATTTGATCACATAGTGGAAGGGTCCTGATAGTATCAGGCTCCTTTCATTAAATGGGATTAGGAGTTGGTCAACTCTTCTTGCTTTCATGGGTGATAGAAATGTATATCACTTTCACAGGTGCATCCTGACTCTAAGATCGACTGTGGTTGTTATCAGGCTTTGAAGTGAGCTGACACACATTCACAGGGCAATGGCCAGTACTGTATGTAGAAATAAGATGTTCCAGTTTGAAAGAAAATCCTCCAGTCCACAAATAGCTCTCACCATCTCCTGGTCCTGCAACCTGTAAGCAGGTGGACTTTGAAGCCAAGTTGTCTGCAGTATTTTTCTCCTCACTAGAGCAGAACACTTTGAAAGTGTGGTCCTGGAACCACCTAGGACCCACTCCTGACCCAGCTGAAGGCCTCTGCTTTTACTGTGCAAGGCAAGCAGCCCTCATGCCTTACATTTATTTTGCATTATGAGTTCAACCTCCAGCACAAGCAAACACAAGTGCTCATCTCCTCATCTGTACTGTGCTCAAGCATATGAAATGCGTTTTATATAAAAGACTGAGAAAGGCAAAGAAGAAACAAAGCAAAAACATGTATTGCTTGAGGAGAAAAAGAGAACAGCTAAGGACATGAATGGAACTATTGCCTCTTTCAGTGAACTGGTAGTTGCTGGGGGTGTTCTCTTTCTGAGAAAAATGGAGGAGGAGGTATTTAGTTTAATTAGGTAGATGATTTTCTTTATTCTCCAATGATTACATTTATTCTGTGCACAGAGAGAGCGTAAGGCATAAAAGTAGGTAGTTTAATGACACTTTATGAAACTTTCTTTAATGAGACTTTATGTAGCTGTCTGCTTGGGCTGTGTTTCATCCGTAGTAAATAGAAGAGGAATCACAAGAGGGATTTCAGGGTAACACATCCAAAAAGACAGCTTTGACATGTTTGTCCTAGTATCTGCGTAGCTGCCAAAACAACATCCGAAACTGAAAAAGGACCCAATGACCTCACTTAATGCCATGCATACAGTTGATGCAAGCTATGTCCTCTTGGTGGGAGTAATGCACAGCACCTCCCAGGGAGAAGTTCCAGCTGGTGATCCCTGAAAAGGGAGCACGAGGCGTCAGGGTGCCCAGCACCCACTTCATAGGCAGTTCTGCAGTGGGTGCAGAAGCGAACACGGTCGAGTTAGCAGAGAGTGGTGATTTCTTTTAAAATTGTTGCCGGCTGGTTTGCTTTGAAAGTGGTAAAACTATTCGGAATTGTGATCTGATATAGGTGATCCTGCTCTGGCAGGGGGGTTGGGCTAGATGATCTTTCTAGGTCCCTTCCAACCCCTAATATTCTATGATTCTATGATAATGAAGCCCTGAAATTAGCCAGAATTTCAGCAGTGGGTTTATGATCAGGTGTTGTCCATATTGTTTAATCAATAGCTTTGGGGGGTTTTTAGTTTGTTGAGACACACTTTTCATAGATGAAGTTTATTGGGTTAACCTTCCCACACCACCACCACCACCGCCACCCATCCTTTGTGAATGTGATAGAAAGTGGCTTGAGACACGAGAGGAGCTCTGCTCACCTTCCCTTCACTTGCACCCAGGAGGAGTGGTTACTTAACTTCCAACTTGTGGACTGGAGGCAAGCAGAGCAGGATTCGTCCTCAATGTCACTGCTGCGTTCCTCGGTGGAAATTGCTCTCGGTATTTTTTTTGCAGATTACTCTGAAGTTAAAATGTGTGTCTATATCTGTGTCTATGCACTCACCCACACACACATGAATTTGCACCATCAGGATCAGCCACAAGCAGAAGCAGAGCTTTAAGAGCATTTGTATTTGGTGGAAATTTCGGGGAACATTTTGTTCAAAAGGCTTCTGACTGTTAGATTTCAATATTGCTGCCTCTTCTTTAGCTCTGTGTGCCTTTCCTGGAAATAGTCCCATGAAAACACTCATCTCAATTTCTGCTGAAGGATTAATTGTGGACAACTGCCTTTGCTCCCATCCTACACTAGGGAAAACTCTGTTATTATTTGAGGATTATTTGACTGTATGTCTGACTGAGTCAGGTGTGTTAAAGAACTGTTTATAGGTTAGATAGCATCATTTTGTTCTACGACACACATTTACATTTCCTGTAGTAACTGAATAGCTACAAATGAACACAGGTATTCATCCAAGACTGGCATCCAGTACAAGAGGGAGTAATATCTGCATATGCATTTTTATCCTACCCTGCTTGTGCCAGTAGCAGTACAGTTTTGTACTACTTAGGGTTGTGAATCAGCAGTTCTGCCTTTTGCCATGTTTTGACAATGTTAAGGGGCTATTAGACAAATTGATAAAATTAATTAAATGCATGCCCTTCTTATTACAGCAACCCTGGAGACATTTTAAGTAATATTCTGCAGTGTTGTATCATTACCTTGCAAGGTACAGTAATTTGCTGGAACAGAACAAACTTTGCCAGCTATTTTCTCCAGGATTCGACAAAAATCCTAGAGAACAAATTATTCCAGTAATCATCTTTTCTTTTCAAGTATCTGTTAGTTTTTAATCCTTTTTCCCATGTCTTTTGTCAGAAAACAGCATATCCTGGTTTAAAAAAACCACACACACAAAAAACCCACACAAAACAAAAACCCAACACACCACCATTGTTCCGCCCTGCATCTTTCATTTCATTTCTGTGTGGAATCACTGTGTTCTGATACAGCCTTTTTTATGGTGTAATTGTTTTGTATAATCCATTTTCTTTGGGCACCTCTTAGCTTCTGTGTGGAGCTGTTACCATTATAATGAATGTAGTCATAAATCTGCCACAGGTAACAAGCTAAATTTAGAGCTCAATAAACCAGGGGAGGGTATGCTGCAGATAAGAGAGCACATCGAGATGCCATGCTTACAATAGTGGCACAAAGAGTCCACTTCTGACAGGTTAACAAAAGAAGAACCACCGTTACCCAAGTTCCAGTGAACAAAGATGCTGTGTGAAAGTACAGGGACAGTCACAGCATGTCACGCTGCCTCCACACCCCCAAAGAGTGAAGGGGTGTGCCAGCTGCCCCAGATGAGCATGCTGGCCTGGCCCGTTTCCCTCAGCTGTCCCATGGTGGAGATGTAGAGCAGTGTTTCTCTGAAGGATGGAGCTGCACAACTCCACCACTGGACTGAAGGGGGTTCCAGCTCCTCCAAAAGGCAAAGGGTTTGAAACTGGAGTCAGGAGCTGTAAGGCAGGACAGGACTCAGTGCTCCTGGATCTGGACCAAGGTTTTGTGGGAGCCAGCCACGTTGAAGACAGCCATCTGATCCCTACCAGCATGATCTCTAAGGCTTTGAGTTGTGTATGCCTCAGACCTGGGCAAGCCAGGAGTTCCCACAGTTAAATGGTTGACTAATTGTCAGTGCTGAGATCACGATAACATTTTTTTCTCTTTTGAGAAGAGCCAAGTCAAGAACACAGAGAAGAAAAAGCAACAGAAAGATGAAGGCAGATAACATTAGAAACAACAAGATGTAGGGAAACCATGTTCAAGAAAGGTCCCATTCTCTGAATTGCAAACTAGCGGGTGTTAAGCAAGGGGGATGAGCAAAAGAAGAGCAGGAAAGTGAAAGAGCAACAGAAGGCAAGGCAAGGAGAGGGTAAAATGCAAACAGAAGAAAAAAATTAAGCCAGCAGGTCAAACAATGCAGTGACGCAACTCCTTTGCCACATCTGTTTTAGTCTTTGCATTTCCACGTTGTGCTTTCGCGCTGAGCTGTGACACAGCCGCGGCAGTGCCGGCTGGGGGTACCCCAGCAGAGAGCGATGCTGCAGCCCGTACGGAGAAGCCGCCGCTCTAGCACTGGGACGGAGACTGTCCAGAAACATTTGTCCCGAAGGTGGGCAAGCTTGTCATCGAGTCCGCTCGGTATAAGAGCAAGGTGTTTGCAGCAGAGGGCTGTGAGAGCTGCTGCCGTGGCTGTCCAGCGTGCTCTGTCTGTGAGCAAGCCGTCGGGCAGTGCGGGACAGGCGGAGGGGCTTCGGTGCGCGAGCAGAGATGGTGGTCGCTTCTGTGCTAAGCTGCCAGAAAGATTCGGTGGCACCGTTCGGTTTTTCAAATGTCATTTCCATTAGCATCTTATAATTGAATCGGGAGCACTAGGCTGAAAAGGTTAAATTCTGCCTTTTAAAAATTAAATCAGCTGTTCAGCTGTCAGCCACCGCCATGCCCTCCTGTTGCCTCAAGACGAATGACGCATTGGCATATTGGCATATAAATTGTATCGCTGGAGAATGCATTAACTCTCTTCTTTATGACTGCGCTGTGCCACAAAGTGCTGCGTCTTGTCATTGAGGACTCTCTGCTGAAGTTGTTGCGTGTAAAATCTGTGGGAATTATCAGCACAGCGCATTTCCATAATTAAAATATTTCCGACCGTATAGATCAGAAGACTCTCTAACTGCTGTACGTTACTCAAATGCAAAATTTTATGAAGAGTTAAATACAAGTTTTTATGCAGAGAGAATAATTTTAATTAGACCCATTGATATAGTTGGGAAACGCAATAAAATTACCTGGGCTCAGGGACCCTGTTTAGGTGACCAACGAAAGCTTTAATCATTGCTGATCACAAAGAAATGTGCAGCATTACATGCATAGAGTGATCTTTTCCATGATATTAGTGGCATACCAAATAATTAAAATTAAAACTTTTTAGCTCAAATTGAAACGTTCATAGGTACTGTTGGTTTCAGGGGATAATTCTTACAAATGCAGTGTTCCATTAAGAGTTATCCTAAGGTAATGTTACTATTTTGATGAAGCAAGCCAATATATTTTCTTTAGTCAAAAGTTTGCAGTTTTAGATAGCTCCTGAAGTCAGACAGTTCTGCAAAACAAGAAATTAAAAATAAATAAATAAATAATTCACTCTCTCGAGTAAAAAATATGCCAGAATATTTCAGATATCATGGAATTGTGCTTTAATTGTTAGCTGTGTGTCTGAGAAGTCCATTTGTCTTGTTAAGGCTGTTCTACTACATTACCCTTTTTGTAACCCTGGAACAACTTCAAATGCTGTGATAGTTGAAAAGTCTAAAATATAACTTGCCCTTAAAATGCCATGAGGGTTTTTTTGAGACTCCCTGTACAAGGGAGAAAAAAATCTTTTTCCTTTACAGAGGGCATTGAGCAATGATGAAGGTGCATTTCTTTGAGCTGATCCTCACCTGTTGTAGGTGGGGTGAAAGATGATGCCCACAGCACTGACAAGTGTCCTTTCTCTTTACCTGCCTGTAGAGTTCAGAAATCCTTCTCTCCAAGTGTTACAAGAGGGGATTTTCAGGAGGCAATAAATAAATTTTGATCCCTCTGGTTAATACAGTTAAGGTCAAAGAGATTCTATCTGGAGCTATTTAAAATACTCTTAACATGCAGACATACTGCTGTCAGTAGTGCTAAGTGCCTTATCCTGATGAGGAGTGTATACAACCCTTATGAAACTATTCTTAAGTATTCTGGTTACTATATTTAGCTCTGGCTCATAACAAGACAAAAAGCACTTAGCTAAATGTAGTCCTGAAGTGCTTAATCCGGTTAAGAATAGTTTGTCCTTAGGTGTCTTCTGCTAAGACTTTTTGTAGCTCACCATCCTGCTGCATCATGCAAAAAGCTTCTTTGTGCGTTTGGGCTTGTGAATTCTTTTATGGCCATATATTCTGTTAAGGCCTCAAAGTCTGGTGTTGACTGAAGATGTCTCACTCTCATTAGGGGTGTCCTACTGGGACTGACCTGAGAAGCCTCCTTCCTCTGTCCCTTGCAGCTCACATCAACCATACAGCAGCAGGATGCGATAGCTGCTGCTGGAGACTGGAGAATCTGTTTTGTTTCCCAGTTTAGACTCAGTGAGCATTAACTGAACTGTTATCTCTCTCAGTGACCAAACAGCTTCCCTCAACTTACTGCTATTCAGGTTGGCTGGGCGGTCAACCATGTGTACAAGGCAGAAAACCTGTCAGGCTTCCTGGGAGTCTTGAGTTGTTAGACAACCTATGGGCAAGGCAGTGTGAAAGTTTCTTCTTAAACCTTTGCACTTGAAGCTCGGGAAGAATCCTTTTCTTTGGCTGAACTTTTGTATGCTTAAGCTTGTACAGAAAAAAAGATTTCCTGAAAAATTGTGATAGATCTATTTGTATGTCCACAAGCATTTTTTAACCTATTGCACTGATAGCTCAGTGGACTACAAATAAGATCACACACTCCTTTTGAACTAGGATAAAAGCTTGTGATGACTGTGAGAATAGAAGCACAGCAGATCCACTGTGCTTAAACTTGCTACACAGGGGTGGTTTTCAGCTGCTGCCTCACTGAGGGTGTCAGGAGTTGGGTGAGATTTTCCTTGGAAGTTCATGTTCCAAACTGAAAATGATCACTTTGTCCCTGCTGCATTTTTTTATCAATTCACTTACCACTGAAACACGTTAGGTATTGCATATATTACTCTTGTATTTCTCTTGTGTCAGGAGGTTCAAGCCTGATATAATTCCATTTGGCTGCAGTGAGCTGGATTTTGGCCCGTTGTCTCCTGTTACTCTCATAAAGCTCCCCTACAAAACACCCTCGCCGTGTCACTGGTGGGGATGTGTGTTGCTGGTGGTGTTTAGCAGCAGCCCCACAATGTCAGTCTCTACCCCGTCCCAGCTGCCCTTTCCAGCGTGCATGCCTGACATGTGTCTCTTGCAGTGGTTCTTCAGCCACCTTCTTGTAAATGTTTTCACTAGCTGGAGAAACAAACAAGCTCTTGCTAGTCCTTTAGATGATCAAAAATGTGGGAGCGTGTTTGCTCTCTCACCATGGTTACAAACATGTAATCCTTGGTACTAGCAGCAGGATTTTGCAGTGTCTTGAGCTGATGTTGGAATAAATGGCAACAGGAGAAGCAGCCGTGAACCTGGGCTCAAAGTGGGGAGGTCACGTCAAAGACATTAAAAGGTTGTTGAATTTGGAAGCCCAGCAGTCATGTACAGTCTGGCTGCATCTGTGTCCTTCCTGAGAATGAGGCTCATCTGAAGCCAAACAAGCTTCGACGGTGATGGTTTCTGGGAGATGAGTGCTGTGATGTGGATGTAGTCAGGATTGGGGGTATTCATTAGTGGCTGTTTAAACTGCAAATGAAAAGGAGGTGTGTGTGTCCCGTCAGCAGCAGATCTTAATGGGAAGTCTTATATACATCCGCAGCTGTGGCTTGTGCTGACTTTAGCTGATCATGTTCATCTCAAAGGAGGTTTTCGATTGCATGACTGGGTAGATGAAGCATATCTCATACTCGCTGGTTTTCATGGCACACATGACAGATAAACTCTCATACTTTGTAAGGACTCTGATTGATCCTCAGTGTCGCCAAGCTAATAGGGCCGTTCCTCCATTCTGCTGGGCCGTGTGGCTTTTTGGGCATGAGAGGTCAAGTTGGCCTTCCCAGGCTTTTTCTGCAGCAGCATATGATGCACACAAAGCCAGAAGCCCCAGAACATGGTCCAGCTCCTGTTCCTGGAGGCTTTGCTGAGCTTTCACCAGTTATACTCAAGCTTATTTCTAATTTATGGTGGTAGTCTTTTTCATCTTGAAGTGTTCGCTGTTCTGTAGGCTGACTTGCCTGTATCACTGTTTTAACTGAATTTGCTTTTCCTTTCAGGATTAATTTTTCTCCGTCTCTATTTACATGGTGATAAAAAGTGCTAATCCCACTCCGTCAGTCTGGACTGATGAATCTGAGGAATAGAACAGGTAATTTCTAATTTGACATGTAGCTTTCAATGACTCAGACAGTGAGAACCACTCCCTCCTCATGGAGTGCATTTATATTTTGAGACAAAAGAAATCATATGGTTTCTTCTGCCTGAGTTATCTGCAAAGAGAGACATCCTTGCCCTGGAGCAGCAAAAGAAGAGTAAATTTTTGTAGCTTTTACTGTAAGCAACATCTTTGACTTCTTATCAGCTGAGGGTGGTTTTATTTCCTGTTACTTTTATAGATACCAAGTTGTTTGAGCTTGGAGTAGTCTCAAAGCAGGTAAAAATATTTGGATGTACCCATTGAAAAATGCCCCTTGGGTGCTGGGAGGGATAGGAGGGTTTTGGCAGTGGAAGTGCTCTCTAAAGATGGAGTCAGATTGGTGCTAATGCCGGGAATGGGTGCGATTTCCTCTTTGGAGGTATCTGAGGGGGGTGCAACCCAGCAGACCTGACCTGGGTCACACGACATGGACTGACAGCAGCTGTCTTGCTTGCATCTGCCTGGCTCCCCATCAGTAGCTGGCAGAACAAGCAAGAAACTACATAAGAAATGTGGAGTTTGGGAAAAGGAAGATTGAAACATCTAGGAATTCATAAAGTACAAACCAGTAAACTGCAATTCTGACATCCTCAACAACATCGGGGAATGTGTCTCAGTAAGTACTTCTGTCTTTTCCTTCCAGAGCCCTGTGTTGTGTAAACGAACTGATGGATGAAGATGAGAAGGACAGGGCAAAGAGGTATGAAGGGATGCAGAGAGAGTGGAAGCTCTCTGTGGGAGAGAATTGTAAATGCTGTGTTCTCTGATGCTTGGAAAAGTACTTGGGACCACTGATATCAGAGGCAAAACCCCCATGCAGTTTACAGGCTGGGTGTAGTGCAACACAAACAGCATAAACACAGGAAGTTCCACCTCAACATGAGGAAAAACTTCTTCACTGTGAGAGTGACAGAGCACTGGAACAGGCTGCC
>WTSP01010657.1:10398-29484 GCA_025331215.1 Actenoides lindsayi | reverse complement strand
ATGAGGAAAAACTTCTTCACTGTGAGAGTGACAGAGCACTGGAACAGGCTGCCCAGAGAGGTTGTGGAGTCTCCTTCAGTAGAGGCTTTCAGGACCCGTCTGGATCTGTTCCTGTGTGTCCTGCCCTGGGTGATCCTGCTCTGGCAGGGGGGTTGGATTTGATGATCTTCAGAGATCCCTTCCAACCTCTACAATTCTATGATTCTATGATATTTAAGTCACCATTTTCAAACTGCTCATAGTGTGTTCGACCAGCCCTGCAAATGGGTTAATCAACTGAGCGGTCCTTAAACTATGTTGCTGTGCACTCAGAATCTCATGTTATCCCACAGCTATTTATTATCTTGATGCAGGATTCCTGACCTGTGATTTTATTGGCATCATGCAGTGCCGCCCAACTGGGGTAGAGTTTCCCGTGAAACTTAGAGAGCAGTCCTGCTTTAGCACAGGTATGAGTTAGTCTCCCTCCAGAGAAGCATTTGGCTCAGTTCTGATTAGTCATCGTACACAAGTGCCAAAACAGAGATGGCTGTGAACGTAAATGCTGGATCTGAGATCTCCCAAATGCCAACCTGAATATGAATGGAAATACTTTCTGTATACCACGCTTGGTCTAGATCACAGGAAGCATGTATCATCATGAATGCACTTGTAAAGAGAATAAATTGGTACTGGAAGAGATTGCATGAAAATAGGTTTGTCTCAGATATGACCATTGGAGAGAACATTTGGGAAGAAATGGAATGGATTTGCTTTCTCTTTTATTGTTTTTAATGAAAGAGAAAACGCTAATAAAACATTCTTAAACTGTATTAATACAAGCTGGAAACTAGTCTGTGGTTTCTGCAGCCAGGCTCTTAACATTCCCAGTTTCATGCATCATGGCAGCAGACTTTCAAAACCAGATACAAGAGAATGTGCTTGACTTTACTCCGCAGTTGAGTTGTCTCTGCACAGTATTGTCTCTCGATAAGATACTTCTGCAAGTACAAATCAGAGAATGAGAAATCCTTTGCATTTTGACCTTTATATGTCTGTGTAGTAACTGCAAAACCGTTCATAGAAATGAGGTGGGCAAAGTGTGAGCAGGTAGATGCCAGGACTTCTTTTACTAGAGAAATTTCTCCTGTAACACCTTCACCGTGTTATCACCGCTTTTGAAACAATGAGAACTGCTGATGAAATGTATGTAAGGACACGGTCTTGCTCAAATGAGTCTAAATCATGTTTTGTTACCTCCAAGTGTTGCTTGCTGGTGGTGAATTCAGTCTTGCTGCAAGGCACTTACACCCAAGCCTAAGTTTAAACAAGCAAGCAGTCCCAGCGGAGCTTAGATTCCTGTACTTGAAGTGTTCTGCTGGGGCAGGACCGTTTACCTCTCCCTGAATTGATCTGTTGGTCCTTCATTTTATGTTTCTGTCACTCAGGGCATCACGCAACAAATCTGAAAAGAAGAGGAGAGACCAGTTTAATGTCCTCATTAAAGAGCTTTGCACGATGCTGCAGGGCCATGGCCACCCTCTCAAGATGGACAAGTCCACAATACTGCAGAGGACCATTGACTTCTTACAGAAACAGAAAGGTACTGGAAGGTGCTGGCCTGTTCCTGTTGAAGGCACTGACTCTGCGTCACCAGCAGCCAGTTTCCACTCAGAAGATGAAAACTATCTAAGACCTCCAGAGAGAACATGAACCCAAGTGAGGGGCAGAATAAGGCACTGCAGTTGGCCTCAGAAAACGGGCTCGGTTTGAATACAGTGCTGACCAGCTAAACATAGATAGACTTAAAAAGATGAAGTGCTGTGTGCTTTTTCATGAAGTGACATCACTCCATTTCCTTTCCTGGCCTCCTCATCCTCTGGCAGGCTTTGTATGATCTCAAATAGAGCATGAGGGAGGAAGAGCTGAGGGGCAGCACGCACTGCAAAAGTCAGGGAACGGGGTTCTAGCCCTGTTCCAGGTCTCCTGGGGTAGGAGATGGCTTGGTACAGCCTCTCCTGCTGCCTGAGTAGCCTTCCTGAAAGGGGTCCAGTGTCGTGGACACCCTCTGCTTATGGTGATGCTCAGCTACTCTGAAATTAGCCATTGACCTTAATTTTTGAAGAATTTCTTCAGACCAAAACATCTTCTCTCCCTTTTCTTCATTTCTAATGCATTTGTGTTGTGATGGTGTGGAAAATGACTGTAGCGTACAAGAAGGCTTTGTGTGGAGAATGATCTGAGGATGATTCCTCTGAAAGCCTCTTAAAAGAAATCTAGTGTTACTTGAAAATGAAAAAAAAAATCCAACCAGCATGAGTCATGTTGCTTTTTGATGTTTTCTCCTTAAGAAATCACAGCACAGACAGAAGCCTGTGAGATTAGACAAGACTGGAAGCCTTCATTTCTTAGCAACGAGGAGTTCACCCAGTTGATGTTAGAGGTAAGAAGAAATTAAAGCTGCATAGATTAGTGAGAAGTAATCAGTTCAGTGGAGTAGTTCAGAGGTATATAGTTCCTTTTCACCTGTAGCTCCCAATGTTAAAGTAAACGATTTCTACTCTGCTGGCACATATAATACAAACTCAACAGAAACCGATGTTGTGCTAAATGCTTTGCATACACAGAATTAAAAATATGATTGCTTCCCCTTAAAGATAAACAGCTTTTCATTTAGGATCGAAGACAACTTTGGCCCAGTGAGAGAGGAAAATGAGAATTGCCCTTCACAGAAGAGCTGCTAGAGCTTTAGCAAAAGCTTGAAAGGACCTGAAAAAAAGCAGAGCAGCTCTCTTCCTCCCACGTCCCATTAGCCAGACAGCACGCACTTTGCTGCCTTTGCTGCTGCTGGCTGTGCAGTGCTGTGCTTATGATGTGAGTGCTGTGTCTTTTCCTTCAATTGCCTTTAAGCACATCCAGGAGAACAGCTCCAATACTCTCACCTCTAAAATGCTTAGCTGATCTAGAAACCCCCCTTGGGCCTACGCTTTTCCTTTCCATCTAACAGGACGCAGCTTTGGGTATGTTCTGCGTGTTCCTCTGGTGAGGACATCTATCCTGTGTGGGCAGCAGTCGATCTTTGCCCCACCAAAATAAGGGTGTATGCTGGGCTGAGATGGGAGGTGTTGCAGTGTCTTAGTTATTCCTTTTCATCAGGATGTCGTGACTCACCTCCCTGGAAAAGTCTGTTCATTCTTTCTGGGAATTTCTCTCACCAAACAAGCTAGTTTGTTCCAGCTGAATCAAAACAAATTCCCCCCCTTAAAAGTGGTGGGGAAGAGAAAGCCCTTTGATAACTGTTGAGTTGATGCACTGTGTGAGACCGTTGACCAGTTTACTTAAAATCAGTGTTTTTTTTCCAGAGAGGTTTTATTTTCAGCAAAGGCAGAGTATGACAGTGAGGTCAGGAAGATGAACACTGTCTCTTTGGCTCTCTGTAGCTAAGCTGCAGAGCAGCCTAACAATGTCTCTGGAAAAGCTGGCTTTATGCATGGTGCTGACCAGAGAGATTAAACCTCCTAGATCTTGGCATTAGAGAAGAATAGGGACGAACGCTAGATCAACAATACAAGAAAATGCTGTGAAGAGTAAGGGGAGCACTCAAAGAGTGCAGTGACTTAAAAGGGAGAGAACCTTGACTCTGGAACAGAAACCATTGTGAATAAGGGGAAACAAAACAAACTTTAAAATTGTTTTGTCAGTAGCTTAACAAATGAGTGCTTTAAACAAAATAAATCAGGCTTTAGATCTTGTCTATATTGTCCATAAGTTGCTAAGAATACAGCATTGTATAATTTTTCAATCTCTGCTTATCCATCCATCCATCCATCCATCCATCCATCCACAATGCTGGGTTTGTTGCGATGATATCTGACTTCTCCTTACGCACCAAACTGGTTAACCATGGTGTAATTTAGAACATAATGAAGTGACTGAAGTCACTGGGATTGTGTGGGTGTAGAAATTCTAACCACCACTGTCTTGCTTCATGTTAATAAATACTCCCTGGGTGAAAAATACAAGTCAATTGAATATTAATGAGCAAATGAGAATCTAAGAAAATGTTGAATTAGACAGTGTGTGTAATTTTTATTTTTCTGCATTGAACTAACGTTTCCATAATTGATTTATGTTAGTTTTAGGCTGTTAGAAGCATCACCAAAGCATAAATTGGCCTATGATATTTTAAGTTCTTCCCTTGAATAATTTATTTTTTTCCCCTTTTTTTTTATCATTAGGCACTAGATGGCTTTCTCATTGCTCTCACCACTGATGGGATTATTATTTATGTATCTGATAGTGTTTCATCTCTGCTTGGACACTTACCGGTAAGTTCTGACGGCACAATATGTTGAAGAATCATTCCCCTGCCTTAATGCAGCCCCATCACTGTAGGGCTGGGAATTGGTTTTGTCCAAACAAAGAGGCAACTGGCTGTTGGTGGAGGATAAACCACCAAACCCTTAGGGAGCTTCTCAAGCTCCGTGAATCACAGATTAGCTCCCAGGGTCTGTGAGTTAGCGAAAAAAAAACACTATGCAAAATCACTGTATTTGTAGCTCACCACTTGGCTGCACACCTGAAGGATGGTCTGGGTGCTGTTTATCCCACCAGGTATATGGAAAAGCTCATGCTTGTGAAATCTGTGCATGATTAAGTTCCTCTCAGAGAATTTGAAGATTATTTCAGGACTGAATCTATGCATTAGGTTTTTCTACTTTGAGTCTATGGTCTTTAGTAAAAAGTGTGTGACCTAAAAGTTTTCTGTGAGAATTTCTAGAAATCAACTGTTGGGTGCAGAAATTTCTGATGGCCCCTCAAAAGCATTTTTAAAATTTTTTTTTGGTGCCACGCATGAGGCACAAATGAAGCTAAATGAGCACATAGTTAACCTGGCTGAATGTCCTGGTGTGCAAAGAACCAAATACATGCTGACATTTTGATAGAACCCCTTTAGTCAGGATGTGTGGGTTTATTAGCGCTGAAACACTTTCAGATTAAGCCGATTTTACCAGATGTCCAGCCTTGAAGACAAATGGAGGACGTGAGGAGAAGCTCTCCCACTTCTGCCTCTTGCTTCCAAAGGGAACTATTTCAAATTTTCATTTAGATATAGTATTTCCCATGATGTGTATGCCTGTGGTACCAGAGTTTCTTCTCCAGCTTGCACCTGGCTGAACTAAGGGCAGCTTCTAGGACCCATTCAACCTTTTGCAAATAAATAGCAACCCTGGGGTAAAATAACATTAGGGTTATATTCTGCCCTACATCCATTGACAGATTGACTGGGCTTCCTTGTCTTAAGCATCCATGCTACACCAGCAGCATCTGTGCTCTGCTGCAGGACAAAAAGGCATGTGGTTGTGTCAGGCTGTGCTGCTGAACATGACAAAGCATTCTTTTGTATCAGTCAGATTTGGTGGACCAAAATATATTGAACTTTCTTCCTGAGCGGGAGCAGAGCGAGGTGTACAAGCTCCTTTCTCCGCATGTGCTCATGACAGATCCCGTTGCAGCTGATTTTCTAAATGGTAAGCTCTGTTCTTGTCTGCCAGTCAGGGAAATTTGCCAAAGGCAAACAACTCCCAGGGGAGCCTGCACAGGGTTCTCCAGCTATTTAATCCTCCTACCTGCCACTTCTGTTTTGCCACAGTTAGTATTTCTGCTTTTTAATGCATCACATCATCTAATGTTCGTGCAAGCTCTCAGCGCTTGGTCTTTGATTTGGATAGTCTTTGTTTTACTGTCTGCTTTCCATCATAAGACAATGAAGTTGCCTTCATTAGATATTTTTCCCAGGGCAGGATGCTGGACTGAGCCTGTGAAAAATGTGAGAGGACTGAGGGAAGGAAAATGGTGGGAGAAATCCAAAAAGGTTTTGGCAGAATCTTTGATCCTTAGGAAGATTGCATGTCTCAAGACACCTGAGAAACCTTACATGTAATTTAAGCAACAGCCTTCCTATCGGAACAGTCCATCCGGATCTCTACTGCTGGCTGCTGTCACACCTCCAAAATGTCCCCTTCTCCCAGAAAATGTCCTCAGCACCAAAGCAGACAACAGTGTCTTCCTAACATCCACATTTCACTAAGCCTATGTTGGAACCCCCTCTTCCTGAGGGGTTCACTGGTGCAGGCAGAGATAGCCTTCCCTCTCTGCTGCCCATACACAGTGGTGAGAACTGAGCAGCCCTTGTGCTGGTGCTTTGTCCTGGGGTTGGTTTCCCTCTGGCTGAAGACCACATGGTCTAATCCACGGAGTTCAGACCTTAGGCAGAAAACTGAGTAAGAGCTTGGCACAGTGCCCTCCACCATTAATAGAAAGGTTCAGGGTGATTTCAGTGCCCTTTGGATCTAGGTCCGACTGGGCAGTGCCACAGCAGAGTAATGAAATATCCTTTAACAGCTTTGCATGAAGTTGTGCATGGACAAAGTCAGGGGAAAATATCACTGATTGATACTGCCAGGGCTTCGTGCCCAGCGTGGTGGTGTGAAGCCATGGGCCAAAGGGTGAGAATACATTTCCTTAAGCAGAACCAGCTGATCATTGCTTCTATGAAGAGCTATCAAGAGCATCCTGGCAGAGTGTGCTCAGATACCACAGCAGCAGGGTTGGTATAAGCACCTGGATAGATGTGACATAAGGGACCTGCTAAAGTGTAGACTTCTACTAACATTGTGTATGTCTCCCTCTCTCTCATTTCAGCAGAAAAACAAATAGAGTTTTGCTGCCATTTAGCAAGAGGCAGCTTAGATCCAAATGAACCCCTGATGTATGAATATGTGAAATTTGTAGTGGATTTTAAATATTTTACTCATGGTAAGTTACTGCTCCAGCCTACCTTTACCTCCCTAACTGTCTCCTTTAAATTGTGTGGTGTTCTGTAGCCTCCTAAAGGCCTTTGTTTCATCTGAAAACACACTGTAAATGGCAGGGATGTAATGAGCTGAGGATATGTTGGAGATATTTTTCATATAAAAGTGATGGGGAGGCTGTTGGTCAGAAGAATGCATGATGTGCTTAAAGAAGTGAAGACTGATCCTACCTCCATTGGACCTACTGCCAATTGTAAAGCAGCCCACTTAGTCAAATAACCAATAAAATATGCTATCCTGTTTCACTTGTTGAAATCAAATGTTAAAGATTAAATAGTTTGAAATACCTGTGAAATCTTGAAACTTGCTAAATGTTGAGCTGGAGAAGGACTGACAAGAAGACATTAGGTGTATAATGTGAGCTGCTCAGAGCTGTCTCATGAAGCTTCTCTGCAAGCCAGGGGTAGGTGGTTACAGATGTGTAACTCAGAGCCTAAAGGGTTATGCTTTAAATAACATCAGCGTGTATCAGTGTGGCTTCACCTTGTGGGCAGGAGCTTGTTGCTTGGGTTTCATCAGTCATTGTGCTGTCTTAACTTGAAAAGAAAACTCTCCTTCCTCTTCTTCTTAAATAAATTGTCTGGTTGTGTCTAGTGCCTACACCCTCCTGTAATGGCTTTGAGTCAGCTATTGCACGAGCTTTCAGGTCAGCCACGGCGGAGCAGATTTGCCTTGTAGCAACTGTTCGTCTTGTCACACCGCAGTTCTTAAAGGTGAGAGCTCTGCCACTTCATCCTCCCTTTTGTGCGGGGATCGGCGGGTGCTGAGCGGCAGAGCTGCTGCTGGTACTGTGTGCTTGGCTGTTGGGAGGGGGGGCATCTTGTAGCATCCTCCCAAAGAGTATGTTCAGCAGCGCAGCTTCTTCGTACAGAGGGTTGGTAAATAAGAGAGGACATCACTGTGTTTGGGAATGGGAGGCGATGTAAGTTTGTATTTTTGGAATGACAAGGTAGAAAGCAAGAACTGTTTTTGAGAAGAGGTGGTCGTGTGATGGGGTGTCTCAGACCTGACAGCCCAGGAAGCTGACCAGCTAAACTGCTTGAAAAGTTGCAGCTTTAAAGAAATAGATCCCACCACTCCCATGTGTAAGAAGGCTGCCCACATCTTGAAACACTGTGAACACTGTGTTTCATGGACTCTTTCTGATGCTCCGTAAGAGCCCTGTGGCACAGTGCAGTGGGGACAGGGTAACGACCATAGGTGTTTCTTGCTCAAGAGAGCATTAGCCAGCTCAGTTTGAGGCTGGAACTGATACTGTCATCCACATTCAAATACCAATATTTACAAAAAGCTGGGGAATTTTGCCTACAGAACCCAAGGCCCTTGGACTATTTATCCTAGCTCTGAAATTCAGCCCAGGGTAAATTATTCAGCCACTTTTCATCAGTTCATGCATCTATAAAATGAGGCTTATACATTCCTTAGAGGAAAACAAGTCAAGTGCTTTAAAAGCACTGTATTGTTTTAGGATCTGTTATACCAAGAATATGGATTCTTGGTCTTGATAAAAGGTTCCTTTTGTCATTTCATAGAATTAAGTATCTGAACGTGCCAACTGTTTTGCAGGAGCTCTGCAATGTTGAAGAGCCATGTGAAGAATTTACATCAAGGCATAGTTTGGAATGGAAGTTTTTATTCTTGGACCACAGGTAAGAGATTTCATTTTAGTCACTGAAGAATAAACAAACTGTAGTTTAAAAATAGAAAACTATGTAGCTACTTCCTGGGATCCCAAGTAGAATAGCTCTAATTAAATGCAACTGAGTAAGTAACAATACTCTGAACTTACTTATTAGGCACCTTTAAATGTTGTGCCCTTTTCCATATTTTAGGCAGGTAAGAAGCTGTACAAACTGGTGGGAAAATGTCTATAAAAATGCCTAACTTCACCAAGATACTAATTCATTGAAACTAAGCAGTGTGGGTCCTGTTCCCTGTGTTGGTTTACTTCCTCTATTTTCCAGCTACAGCTTCCAGGAATGCTTCTAAATCTTTTGCTGTGTCAATAAACTTTTGATTTTCAGCTTGAGAAATGATGGCATTTATAAAAATAAAGGCAAAAGTAGTGAATTAGGTGATTTTAATTGCAGATTTGTTTATGACAATGCCATACAGTGGGCTAGGATTCAGCTTGGTGAATGAAACAGGCTGGAACCACTTTATTAAGCTGATTAATATAGGATTCATTTTCTTCAAAAGAAGCTGGAGGGTTTTGTTCACTCTTTTGCTTTTCTATATTTGACATGTATGCATAAGCACATTGCAAAATCCTACCCTTTCCATTATCCCTCCCTTTGCAAGCTGTGCAAATGTAGTCATTGCTAGAAATAGAAAACTAGTAAATAAAGCTGTAGGGGAAAAAAAAAATATTTGGAAGGAAATAAACCTAAATATCATCTGCAAATTTAGAGCAAGAAAGAGAGAGAGCAAATATAAATTAATGATAATTTGCATTTATATGGTAAACCTCACGCATCATACCTTGAAGCACGGAGGAGCTGACATCAGGACAGCCCTATGGTTACTGCTCTGTGGTTTGGGACAGTCAGCTTATTCTTCACGTTGTCAAGATCTTGCTGGAATGACTTAGTTAGACTTTAATTTGCCTGTCCAATAATGAACACTTTCAGAATCAGGTGTTTAATGTTAAGATCTGTAGAAGAGCCCTAAGTTCCTTACTTCACTGTCTGACGAAGTAAGCTGGTTTTTCAAAGGGCCATGTCCCAGCAGCTCTTGTGAATAAGGCAAGCAGGAGCTGCTTTGAAACCTATCAAACAGTCTTTTGATGAATCTGGGTTATGACTCAGAGAGGACTCTCTCTGCTCCAGGTGCTTGCAGCCATTCTGATCCCACTGATATCCCCAGTGAGGAAACCATTTTTACTTAGAGTAAATTAAGCTGATGCAGATGCCGAGGCAGAGTTTGTGACAGCCCCAGATGCCAGTGATGAGCCCAGACCTACGAATGAGTAGAGGATCATGTGGGTTGTCTCATTTAATCACCAATTCAAACTTCTCCCCTGTACAGTCCACAGGAAGCTATGAAATGTTGTTGGGTATTTTGCTATTTCTTGCTTATTTGCATCAACTCTCAGAGCCTGATGCTGAGCTGTGCCATCACTGGGGACACAGGGTACCCAGCCTGAGTTGAAATCAGGACCTTTGCTATCATGATGACAACGTAAATTGGAGTAAAGACAGATAATGCAGAAAGCCCTCCATAGAGCTGGATAAATATTGGAAAAGCAGGAAAAAATCTGTATTCTGTGTCTACATGTAAATACGTGTAGAGGCAATAAACCTGTCAGCTCTGATAATGATCTATTTCTCTTCCGCACTGTGGTCCTCTCCTTATTTTCCCTTCATTTATTAACAGACTGTGCTCAAAAGGCCATTTACAGAGCAAGTCGCAGGCCTCAAGGCTGGAACTTGAGCTAAAAAGGCACTTTTAAAGTGTTCCACAAGCAAGGCAGCTCCTTGTCAAATGACAGATGAGGAGCATTTTTTGTTTGCTTTCACATTTAAAGAGTTCTAGTGAAAATCAGGGAAGCATAGTACTTTCCTGATCAGCTTACATGTTTATCTGATGTGCATCTGAAAGACGTTATTGTCTTGAATATAAGCATGTCATTAAAGATAGGAGAGACATTGGCGTGTTCTGCCAAAGAGACAGCAAGGAAGGACACTTTAATAATACACATATTATCATCATTAACAGAAATCTGGGTCACATGAGGAAAAGGAACACAGTGCTCTATGAAAAGTTATTTGAATAAATAAAGCTGTATTGTGGTGGAGACCACTGTGTACTAAGCACGCTCTGTTTCAGATTTGCCATCAGAGAGTGTGGATGACTGGTTCTTCCAGTCAACCCCTTGTGCTGGGACCTGGGAGCTCCTGCTCAGACCTTGATCCTCCCGAGGCTGCTGTTCAGCAGATCCTTGGCTGTCCTTCCTATTCTCTCCCATTTCCCATTTGGTGCCAGATTGCCCATGGCTGTGAGCAGGAGAGAGGATATAGACCTGTCTAGGCTCTCTTTAGTTGAGTAATCCATGCCTGTTGTGTCTCTCAAGTGTACAAATGTGGAGCTGGGTCCCTCAGTCAAGACAGAAGAACTTAACCACATTAATATCCAGAATACTCAGGACTGATTCATCCAAACCCAAATGTACTTATACTTAATTGTTTGCTCGTATTCTTGGCCACTTTATGGTATTCACATTCCTTAAGAGGATCATTCAACATACCAAGAGAAAGGCAGCAGGAGAGGCTTGTTTGATAGGCAGTGACACTTTCAGCCTGCCCTGGTTTTGAATCATTAACCATTTCACTAACACACCACCGCCTTACTCCTGAGGAACACGCTGAACTTGGCAGGTGAGCCTCATGCTATCAGCACATCCAGCAGCCAAAACAAATAGGTGGAGCCAAATTTACACAAGTCCTGCCTCACCAAGTAAGTGCGGTGATTGAATTGGTACAAGCAGGAGTGTACTTGAGTGCTGGGGAACAGAAGTGACATGCTGAGATAGGAAGTAGAGGCAAAATTAGTGGTTTTCTCCTCACATTTTGGTGGTGTTTCACAATCATAAGCTATCAGGCACAAGCTCAGTGTTGTTAGGACACCTGCTTAAAAAAAAAATAATAAAAATCTGGTGTTTTGCCTAGAAAGTCTAGAATTGTCAGCAGAATAATTAGGTAAGTCATTAGAGGATACCTAGCTAAATACTTCATCATTTCCTTCTCTACTTGCCATAGCAATAACAAAAATGAGCCCTCTGCCTATTCTTATCTTTGCTACCAGCATAGAAACATTTTTGCTGGTTATAATCTCTCAAGCTTTTCCATGGGAACAATTACTTTTTCTTTTACCCAAACTGGTCCTGACACACATTCCACCTTCCCACTTACCCTTTCTTCTACAGTTACTACCCAGATGACATTTACATCCAACCTACCGGATAATTTTACTGGAGTCCCAAGTTATTATGCACACGAACAGCCATAGCATTTCTCAAGCTGTGTGTCTCACACGCATGCTTAATGAATTGAGTCACTTGCGTACGTACGTGCCTTTCTCTACACCCACATAATGAATAGGCTGTGGAACAGTAAACACACACCTTTTCATTTTCTCAATTTTTACCTCTCCCTCGTTGTTTTTTATGTTGATGTTTTGTTTTTGGTTTTTTTCATTTTGCTTGTATAGGAAAATCCACTCCTCCTTTCCCTGCCAAGTGATCGTGCAAGATGGTTTTGGTTGCCTATCTGCCAGGATGTCAAAGTGTCAGGTTTTGTGCTCATTCTCTGCCCTTTTCTTCCCTTCTAGGGCTCCACCTATTATAGGATATTTACCCTTTGAGGTTCTGGGAACGTCGGGGTATGATTATTACCATGCAGATGACTTGGAGCTTCTTGCTAGGTGCCACGAACACTGTAAGTTCCTCTCCCTCTGCAGTGTGCCTGTCTTTGATCTCATTTGTCACTCATGTAAAACCTTTTACTGTCGTCGTAAAAAAGCATCTTTATCTGGGGCATGAGGGAATTCTCTCTTCCCATGACAGACTGTCATAGCTGACACTTATCTAGGAGGTTGAACCCTTGCAGAATTCACTCAGATCAGGAACTCTTTGTGCACATTTCTCAAATTGGCAGATACCCAGCTTGTCTGAGAAGGAAGCCAGAACTTTTTCACGCTCTTCCCCCTGTTTGTGAGGACAATCCCAAACCATGGGAGTTTTGTTGATCGTTACAGTTCATGGGGTCTTGCTGTTCCGCTGTGCTCTGGATTCAGCCAGGAAGTTCAACTCACCAAAATGCCTTCTGAAAGCAGCATTTGGATTGCCTGGCTGTGCAATTAGATGTTGGAAACCTCACTTGCTGGTAGTAAAATGCTTCTGGAGATGAACACTCTTTTTAAATACAAAAGTACCAAATACAGATGTCTGGTGGGTGAAGATGGTTTATTGTTGGTTGACCTGAAGATAAAGCAGAAAAGTCCAGTTTGGGATGATGTGTGAACACCAGAGAATGTCCACAAAGTTCATCTTTGTGCAAAGTGAAATACTGTGACCTGCAAGAGCCCAGGAAGAGCCAGGTCAGAAGGAGCACTTGTCCCAAGTGTTGTGGCAGTGCAGCTCACTGCTGAAGAGCCGTGTCCTGCTGAACACTGGAGCTGATGTGAGGAAGAGCAAAAGGTGGCAGCAGACGTTGTCTACTGTTAATCAGGGTGCTGTTCCTTCCAGATGAGCGTGTTTTATCCCTGAGACTGTATTTTTCCATTTTGTTCCATACACCTCAGACTGAGATACTGAGCCAGAAGGAGGTCTGCCCTCCAGCTGGTTTGCATTGCCAAGCTCCGTAATTAAAAGAAAATACGCACGTTGTAAAAGGCATCCAGGTAATTGGGTATTTTGCCAAGAAATACTACTTGCAAGTTTCCTGTTGGGCAAACTCTCTAGCTGTTTGTCTCTTTGCTTTCTCCATTTGAAGGGAGAGTGTTTTTGTAAAAAGGAAACAAGGACACCTCAGAGAGTGGAGAAAGTCTGTAGTTACTCTAAGAGGCAGAGCAGCATGATGCAAGGACACCAAGAAACTACAGAGCCCTACGGCATACTGGAGCTTAACAAGCTGCTTCATCTCTGGCTTGCAAACCACCCTCATCTCTACCATGTGCCCTCTACTACTTACATGTGCAAGATGCTAAAGAACCTAGTAGAGAATGGAGAAAATTCTCTGAATGTCGTTTCCCCAATCCACTTTCCTGCCAGCTTTTCTGCCCTGTCAAGGCAAAGTGCTGGTACAAAACAGGCAGTGAGAAAGCAGATTGCCCAGCTGAGCACACAAGGGGAGCTGTGAAAGGGGCTACATGCAAGTTGTGTCAAGTGCCGCAAGCGTGTAGATGGGAATATTAAAGGGATATTTTAATTGCTTTCAAGTACAGTACTTTTTAGTGCTGTCTGCTTAAAAGACTGTTTAGACAGAAGTGAGCTACTTAATCAGATGACGTTCTTTTGGTAATGTGCATGGGCACTAGCTGTATTGAGAGTGGGGTCAGCTCAATCAGCACAGAATCTTCAGTGGTTTATGGTCTACATCTCTACTAGCCACAGATCTCCTCTTGCATATTAAAAGAGTATTTGCACAACACACCTGCAGGAAAGGATCTTTTAGTCTTCCTGTGCAGGAGGACAAAGTAAGGTGTTGGCAAAGAGACTTGCAGGAGTTGCTTTGGGAAATCCCTGCCAGAACTAGGAGCAGAGAGATCCCCAACATGACATGTTTGCCAGAAGACCTTTGCTAAGGGCTTCATCTATAGCCCCTCACTGTTAATGGGATTGCTAAAGAAGTTAGCCCTGATATTTAACAAAGTAGAGGTGTGCAGGTAAGTAACAGTAGTTAGTGTGGCTTGGTAAGTTCCCATTTGTCAGGCTGACCGCCGTGGGCAGGCATCTTGCCTACTGTGAAGTGAAATGGGTTTTGTTAAACCACGTTTATATTTTACTTTGCATTAATTATGGATATTTTAAGTAAGTGTGTTTCATTTTGTGCTCCCAGAAGTCTGGGAACAATTAATGTGGTTATTTAACGTAGTTCCCATCATTGTTTTCTAGTTGTATTACACCACTTGAGATTTTTCTGGACATGCTCTGATAATATGTACCGGTCTGGTGTATTTAGGTCATCTCTCAGAAAAAAACTCTCAATTAAACTCTTAATATGTCGCTATCTTATTGTTTTGTGCCATTATTAGGATCCTGACTTCAAGCCCCCAGTCTTTGAAATGCATTCTCATGTATTTGTGAAAGGCCAATACTTTAATTAATGTTATTTATGCTTATTTCAGAGAAGCCTGCAAATTAAGTTACAAGAATATAGCTAGTTATATAGTTATGCCAATGATTAGTTATAAGAACATCCTCAAAGCTGCCAAGTGCACTCTCGAAAATCAGTAGCAGAAAAGAAACCAAATAAAATCTCAGTACATGGTTGTGTATCATCTGTCATGTTTATGAAGCCTAAAGAACCATTTTAATGCAGCAGCATATTGCAAGAGGGGGTTGGGACCGAGTGGGTTTTCTGATCGCCTTTGCACCATGAAATTTCTGTTTGGTATAATTTCCTTTCTTTATTTTTTTCTCTCTTTTTTTTTTGTTTGGTTTTTTTTTGTTTGTTTGTTTTCTTTTTTGGGCTTTTTTGGTTTTGTTTTTGGGTTTGGTTTGTTTTGGTTTGTTTTCGTTTTTTTTGTTTGTTTGTTTAACAGTGATGCAGTTTGGAAAAGGAAAGTCCTGTTACTATCGGTTCCTGACCAAAGGCCAGCAGTGGATATGGCTGCAGACACATTACTACATCACCTACCACCAGTGGAATTCCAAGCCCGAGTTCATTGTTTGCACTCACCTGGTAGTCAGGTAGGAGCAAGCACCAAACACTTGGCAATGTACGTCCCATGTGCTCATCCAGTATTTTTTTTTTCTAGTTGTGTTTTGTGTTAGCCAAATATTTGCTGGGCATATTGACACGATAAAATGGTATGTAATACTATGAAACTCTTAATGACAGGGAACATGGGGAAAAGCATAATGTGTTTATGGGTTTTCATTACTTTTTTTTTTTTTTTTTTTTCCCTGGCAACCTGGCCAAAAGCCTGGGAGCCACCGTTGGCCAAGTCTCTTCAGTGTGTTACGTTCCGCTTTTATCCCTAGCAATGAGGTGGCCGTAGGAAGAAGTAAAGCTGTGAAGAGTCAGATGGCTTTATGGACGTGAACGGGATCCTCTATCTCCTAGAAAACCTTTTGATCGGAGTTTTAAATATTTATGAGTTGGAGTTCGGTGCTGTCCTGCTTGCCGCCTTCCTCACCTGAAACGCAGCCCAGGATCCCCCTCTAGTGGGAAGCTGCTGGTGTTCAGCTGCAAACCCATGCTGGGAGGCAGTGCCTGTGTGGGATGCTCTGTGATACGCACCTTCTGGAGGGGAAGCTGCTTGGTTACCACTGTCAGCTCAAAAAAAGATTGTGACAAGAGTGAGAATATATTTACTGAAGGGCTTGAAAAACTAGGGACATACTGGTTTGCTCTGGTAACGTGCGTAAACATATTGTTCACTGCATCTTTCTTAACCAACAGGAATCGGTTTGTGAATTTATTTCTGGTCCCCCTTTTTCTTGTCAAGAACAAGCTCCAGTAAGCTGGGGTTCTCCTCTATATTCTGAAACACAGAGTGAGAACACCTTACACCACTAAAGAGGTGTAAGCAATTAGAGCTGTGGGTGCTGATACCAACTACACATCAAGTGCTATCATAAGCAAATGTTCGACAGAGAGATTACTTCTGAGTTTTGGGGCTTCTGCCATCCTTCAGGGAATTTGGCTTCACTTTGAGCTCTGAATTTATTGTGCATGAGCTTGTTTCTGCTTTCTGCTTCCAGTGCCTTTTAAACCTACTGATATAGACAAACAGATTTTGAAATTCTGTTCTGTCTCACATAGTTAAGGTTTAGAATATTTGAAGTTTAGAATGTTATTGAAGCACAAGTTAAAACATGGTTTCAGGAAAATTAAGTGCCTACAATTATATGAGTGAGTTCAATTCAGCAACTTCTCTTGTCTTCCACAAAGCCCATTAGTATTTCAGCACCCTAAATTCTGACACCTTTCAGTGCCCACAATGCACAAGCATCCTCTGCAATTTATCCCACTAGTGAATCAGGTGCCATTGCATACAGTGAATATTTTTCTTATTTAAAAGAAAAAAATACTAAGGAAAGCAAATACACATTTTTTGGAGGCACTTTCCTGAGGATTCTTGCACCTCACAGTGCACCTGGGAAGCCATCGGTTTGTGTTCCGAGCTTGCACTGGCGTAAGGGATGTTAACTCTGAGGTAGCACACTGCACAGGGCTGCGTGCACCCTCAGAAGGAGGGGACCTGACCTCCTCCTCCCCAAGGCACTGCCTTAGGTCTCACTGAGCTACCACGTGATGTGCAAAAAATTGATTCTTGGTCATCCTCAGAAAACAAAATGTACATTTGCTATGGTAGTTTACCCGCACAGAAGCTGTAGGATCATTTTCCTGCCTGATTACAGAAAATGAGAATCTCCTTTGTTAGGAAAATTATACTGAGGACAAGGACATCCATTTTGTCTTCAGTAGTCAAGTGTACTTTGCTTTTGCATTAGTGTTGCTTGAAGGTATCCAGGGCCAAAATTTGCAAAGGAACAACTATGTTTTTGCTTGGAATGATGAGTGCAATTAATCATACAGGCTCTGCAGGCCTGGGTGCAGTGGGACTGGGACACTGCCCTGTTGTTTCTAATCCATGGATATTCAGCATGTGCAGCTATTCACAGATTGCCAGGCTGTATGATGATGTTCCTCTAAGCACCTTGTACATGAGGCTGTGTACGTGTGATGTACAGCATGAACACTCCATAGTGACCTGTGTGGTGGGATAGTTACCAAACAATAAACAATATCCAGACAGAAAAACTGGATTTAAAAACGTTTTGTTTTGTGGTTCTTTTAGTTATGCAGAAGTTCGAGCTGAAAGGCGGCGAGATCTTGGCCTTGAAGAGTCATCAATTGAACTGGCATCCTCTTCTCTAAAGGTACCATGTCCCTTCACAGTTCAATAGTAGTGTTTAAACCCAACTGAGGACTGCAGTATCTGCCACCATTAGCGAGGTGTAGAGGGTCTGAGCACAGGGCAGTACCACATGGTACCTGCTTTGTGAATGCCAGCTTGTCACTGATGCTCAAATGAAGATTGGAAGTGAAGGGAAAACACGGAAGATTGGAAGTGAAGGGTGGTGGCAGGGCCACTGTGGTCACCTACCTCCTGCAAGTGAAGCAGTCAAGGGGCTATTTGCCCAACAGTTACGGGCTGTTTGCCATAAACCATCTGTCACTTTGATGTGGCAGCTCCAAAGCCATTACTATTGCCTAGTTTAGGCTGTTTCCCTCTGCAGATGTACCAGCTGTTCCTGCCCAGAACAGCCTGCTGGGCACGACTGCTCCCTGGGGAGCGGAGAGCGGGGCTGCAGCTCCCATCATTGCCTGGTACCTGTGCCCTGCAGGAGCCATTTGCTGTAGGTTCTCTAAGGGCTGAAGCTGATGCCCCTCTGCCACTGCTCCATGTCCCTGCCCAGCCATCTCTCTCCATCTCTGCAGCAAATAAAACCATTCCCCAGCCAGCCCTTCCTGCCACCACCATTCGTGACCTCTGCCACCACTCCCCGCTGTGCCATGGCCAACAAACTGTGACATCCCTGAAGAAATCAGGCAGAAGGAAGCTTATTATAAAAGCCTCTTTCCATTTGCACACAACTCCATGGTCCGGAGAGCAGGAGGGTGGCACACCAGGGCATGGGGCACAGGCAGCAATCCTCAACCCACAGTGCGTGTCCCGCACCGCCACTCACAGCTATCAGACAGGGACAGAAATGTGTGTGTGGCATGTCCCCAAAGCCAGGGGTGCCTGGGGCATGATCCTGGGGGTCCCACCTGCATTGGGTTAGTTGGAGGCTTTAGGGTGAACTTTGAGGGGCAGACCAAATGCTGTGCCAGGGTTTGGTGGTGCAGTGCCAGCCCTTTACGCACCCAGCATGTTATTCTTTGCTGCAAACAAGTGGTCAGGGAGCTGGGGGTTCTCTCCAGTGCTGTCCTCACCCGCCGATGATCTCACCACTTGTGCTTCGACCCCACAGAGCCACAGCAGCTACCTGGACGTGGGGCAGTGTGGCAGCAGCCAGGATGCCAGCCGGGAAGGGGTATCGCTGTCGTCCCACAGCTCCCGGCGCTCCTCGCACACCGCCCTCTCCGACTCTGCATGTAGGTGCCAGCGTGGCCAGGAGCAGCCCAGAGCGGGGACAAGGAGAGGGCTGGAGGGCAGAGCAGCCTCCAGAATATTGGGGTTAGGCCGGGAGTGACCAAGTCAGGGTGGGAGGAGGGTGCTCCGTACCCAGACTGCCTCACTGTGCCGTGACAAGTCATAGCATGGTAGCAGAGCCGTGGCTGCGTGCTGCCTTCTCCCTCCTAGCCCAGTGCCAGTGTGAGAGCACCTTTCCCCCTGGTTGCCACCAGCCAAGGGTCACGGTTGTTTGCCCACCAGCCACGGGTCATGGCTGTTTGTTGCAGCTCAGGGGATAAGAGAAGATTCGCTAAGGTGAAGCAGATTGATTGGGCCCCAAACCGCACTGACAAAGCTTTTATGGGGTAGTTTATTCCATGAA
>WTSP01010655.1:0-30255 GCA_025331215.1 Actenoides lindsayi | reverse complement strand
CCCCACTTCCACCAAAGGGTAATGAAAAAAGAACCCCCCCCCCCCCCCCCCCCGGGTGAAGCCAGTGGCGGGTCTGAAAGCCCCGATTTAATGGAGAGAAGCTTTAGTGCATTTCTGTTCTTTTCAGGCTTTTCAGTCCAACCATGGAAGATCAAGTCAAGAGTTATGGTCCACAGCTGTGTTCCTCCATTGAGACCTTCTATAGGCCATCAGCTGAGCTGATTAAGAAATGGTGACCACAGCTCCCTGCCCTTATTCACGCTGAAAGGCAAATCCCTCCACTCGAGTGAGAAGCATTTGCCTTGCGCCCATATTTTCCCATTCACTTGCGGTGGGCGGCTTAGATCTGATGAAGAAATACTGTCCCGTAATTACACTCTGTCCCTCTCTCTCATGCTTTGAAAAGCCTCTGAGGACAATTCGAGGTTTTGAACTTTCAATGAGAATGATACGGAAGGAGGGTCTTTGCAGCCTGGCTAGGTGGGGACGCAGATGAAGTGATAAGTAGCTTTTAGGGAGCGATGCTAAAAGAGCACCCTAAGAAGGGCAGCGCTGGCTCGTGTTTCTGTACTGCTGACGCTTTGTTCCCCAGGTCCCTGGGAGGGATCAGGCTCTCCGAGCCCGACTCCGCTCCAAGAAGTTTGTGACAAACGTGTTTTTCTTCCCCTCAGACTGCAAAACTGTATTTTGTATTAAATCCTCGCTTGCTTGTGGTGTGATGGGACCCAGTTCGTCTCCTGCCTGGTGCTGCAGCTGACGTGACCCACTAATTTTCCGTAGTTTAGAATTTCACATTCTGTTGTATATTAAATGTGTTCCAGCTGAATAACAAGTGCCCTGTGTATTAAGAAAATGATAGAGATTTGTGGCTGACTTCGAGCCCGAGCATTATCTGCATAAATATTGAACTGTAGTCTATCAGAACAAATCATTTTTTCACGCGCTGAACTTTAGCAAATACAGTTCAGCACCACTGCCTTCCCCCCACCCCTGCAGGTCTGCCTGGCACGGGGAAACGAGGAGCTGATGTCTTTTTGGACTAACTGGGGTTTGCATTTGTGTTTGCAGGGGGGGGGGGTTTAACACTTGACAGTAGCTGGTGAGTTTTCTGGGTGGAGGGAGAGGTGGAAGGGTGGATTTAACCGGTCCCTGTATTCGTGTGTGCCCGTCTGGCTGTGGATGCGTCGACAGAACCGGACAACGCGATCTGCTGTGGGAGGCTCGGGGCTTTTCCAGCTGTTAACGACCAGAGAAAAATGATAGCTCCTAAGTCAGAGATTGGGGCTGGCTTCCTGTGATCCGCAGGGCTACTTAAAGATGAATTAACTGAAACTTGGACTGTCTGCTACTTAAAAAAGAAAACCCCATCGTCTGATGGGGATACAGATCAGCGGTTGGCTGCTTGGGTAGTGAACTCGAAGAGATCTGTTGCTGTAGCTGTCAGGGTGTGGCTGAACTGGATCCTTTCAGCATCAGTGATGCCTCCAGTTCTGCCATCCGGTGCCCTTCATTAGTAGACACGGAGTGGTGTTATTTTTGCTTCCTAGGGAAACTTTCTCTCCTCGCTATCCCATCCAGGCCTCCTCTCAGGGAAACGTAGAAGGCAAAAGCAATAAATTAAGGCAGCTCGTTGAACCCTTCTAATTAAATGGAGAGAGTGATGGCTAAATATCTCACCTTCTGCCGAGAAACAAAAGTCTGAGGAAAGCCTGCTTCTTGCTGTCCTTACTAATGGCAGTATCAGGAGGAGGATGTCAAGAGGCTGACTCTTTAGATACCTGTTCAGCGTCTGCTTCTACGTTACTTTGTTGGCACGCAGTGAAACTATTTGCCAATAGCATGGAAATATTTCATATTTTGTGTAGAAATCAGCCATGCTTAAATGTATGCTGGGTGTCCTTGGTAGAGAGGAGCTGGCAGCTGGTTGCTGTACAGGACTCTGCTGTCTGTCTGTGGAGCTGGTCTTCTGAAGCTGGAGAACAGTGATGGGAACAGAAGCACCACGCTGGGTACAGAGGAGCAGGTTGGTCTGGAGGAGAATAAATGGGGGGGTTACGTGCATAAAAACTGCACACGTATGAAAAATATGTTTTAATTTTAAGGACAAGTATTCTAGACTTAGAACAGTATTAATTATTCTAAAAAAAAAAAAAAATTAATGTAAAACTCTGGGGAAAAAAAAGTGAAATCAGCTGTTTATTCACAGTTGTGAGAAGGAGCCCTTGGCTTGGATTTAGTGATGTTTAATCATTCTTTCAAAAATACAAAGGAGGTACTAAAAGCTGTTCAGCTAGGCTTTAAAGAACTAATAGCTATAACTCAGATTCAAAAGTGATTTAGTTCCAGAAGTAAGTCTATAATCCTACCAGTCATGAGTTAATCTGTCATCAGACTAAGACTAGAAGCAAATCTATTTAACTAAGAATAGTTAATTCACCTGAATGAGAGCAAGGAGGAAGACTCTTCTCACAAGAGTTAGTTTGAAAAAATGGACTATTAATGTTCACGACAGAGAGTGAAAATAGGCAGTGTTTTGCAAACGCAGGCTGACAGATTGTGCTTTCAGAATTACACTGCTCCTTTTCTGAACTTTGCGGGGCGGTTCGGTAGCATGGCTGGTTGGGATATGGTGGAAATGAGTGAGTCAGTGAAGAAAGAAGATACCGCTCTGTTTATTATAAAATTGGAAGGGTGTAGGAGCAGCTTTTTGAAGCACCAGGTTGTGGCATCAAAACCAAACTCTCAATTCTCCTCTCCCTCTTTCCTTGTCCTGTTGTTGTTTCATCTGAAGACAAATTGATGCGGTGAACTCGGACCTCTTAGTAAGGATAATTTATTAAAATAACAGATGTTCTAGAATCGGGCCTGAGTTGATCTTCAATTCTTAAAGGAGATTAAGAACCTGGTACTTTGCAAATCAGTTTCCCGTTTCCTACCTTGTTCCGTTACATCGAGGTGCTGTGGCGAGGACAAAGGCGCTGCTCCTCTGGTGACGCCAGTAATTTATAGGAAAGGGTTTCAGCCAGAAACAGGAGTCATAAGATGCAAATTAGGAATAACTCCATCAGGAACAGAGGTGTGAAAAAGGTGCGTTTGAGCAAGGGAAATTGTTGCTTATGTACCAGAAAATAGAGGCTCAAAGCTTGTGTGTCAGCTGGCAGGTTGGACGTAAGGAAGGTTGAGACTGAAAATACACTTCTTAGTTTTATTAATGCCACTTCAGGTCTCCTTTTGCACGCCCAGGAAGAAGAGGCTTTGCTGTATAGATTTGTTTATGTTTTTTTCCCCAAGCCCAAAACAGCCACGTCAGTTGAGCGGAGGGAGAGGACATGTAAATCTCTTTAATTCTTTGTTGACAAGAAAACGGAGCAGCCCTTGGCTGAGCCCAGTGGTCTGAGTGAAGGCTGGGTCAGAGCATGTGCTGGGTGGAGATCTGGAGACACAGCACCGTCCCGTACGGGGCCGTGGGGTGCTGTATAAATACATACTGTTGGGCATCTTCAGCTGGTGCCTGGCTTTGGTTGGTTAGACAAAAAACACAGAAGTCCTTGCTGCATTTGGGTAAATTGGTCACTTTGCTCCATTAAATGATTTACTCTGTTTACCAGTATTTATTAAAACCCATAGAAAATTTTCTAGCTGCTGTTCGGTTTCGCTCTCTTGGGGTTTTAAAAGACCTAGTGGTGGTTGATTGGCAAGTGAAGGAAAAGAAAATGATGGAGAGGTGTGTCGAAACCCCGCGTTATTTTCGTCTCGTAATCTCTGCGCCTCAAACGTATCGAAGGCACCTTTCCTGCTTAAACCAGCAAAATGTGACAGTGGAATATTGTACTTATATTTAATACTATTTGCCTATTCATTACGGCTGTGAAGATAATAAGCCCCAGCCTGCTGGGCTCGTCGTGTTCTTTATTGCCTCAGTAGATGGCACTGACATGTTCATTTGACTGATTGCTTTATGTGTTGTATCAGCTGTGATGTTGTTTTAGATTAGTTAATAGTCTGTCTAAGATTTTGCCAAGATGAATATGAATTAAAATGGGGGGAGGAAGAGCAGCAGAGGACTACCCATAACTTACCAAGTATTCACTCTCTGGTATAATCCGTCTTTGTGTCTATCACAAAGAGATTCTCGGAGAGGCTGTTAGGCTGCTGCTGAATGCCAGGGCTGTTAAATTGATCTGTGCTGCAGCCTCAGCTCTGTGTGCCTGAGCAGCAGCCAGAGGATGCTCCTGATGTGCTGGAGCCAGCGAACTTCACCTCCTACCTGCGCAGAGAACGGCTTCGGGTTGGGTGGGTTTTGTTAACGTTTCACTTCTTTGGGTGCAGAATCAGTCAGGTTTTGCAGATGGTGGAGGAACGGAGCAAGGTGCTGTTGGCCAGAATGCGACTGCTTCTGACCTTGCTAGTGGAGCTCTTTGCCAGCAGCGGAAAGTTGTGTTCCGTTCTGTGGCTGTTGTTGCGAAGGTGGGTGGAAATCGAGCAGAATTTTCCCTGTCAAAGGTAGAGTGTGTGTGGGGGGGGGTTTAATATTTTTAATATGTATAATGCCTGAACTGTTGCTGTGAACCTCACCTCTGGATGTATTTGTGTGATGGTGATAAACGTGATAGACACCGAGTGTGGAAAATGCTGTTCAGAGAGCACGGTCAAAAGTAACAACACTTTCTGCATCCTGAAAAAAACGTTGCTTTTTGTAATAGGCCGTGATTAAAAGGAACAATAAGGTGGGGAAAGTGGAAACAGAGGCTAATGGCTCTTTCTCTCCTCTAGTCCCGCTTTGTTAGGCCACGTTGAAATATAACGTGGCTTGTCTTGTTTAACTTGTCCCTTGTTAATTATTCTTAACCTGCCTTGTTCCCCGGTGCGCGGCAGCACGTACCCTGTCCCTGGGACCAGGCTCGCTACCCTGGAACGCACCAGCGGGGCAGCGCTAGGGGTCGGAGGAAGCAGAGAGACAGCGGCTTGGGGATGAATCCCCACAGTTTGGGGATGGTAGGGTGTAAAAAAACTGCTTTTCCAAACGGCTCTTGCAGCCAGTGCCGCTATCTTTGCATCCATGAGAAGCCCTGTGAGTGTTGGCTCTTGCAGAGAGGATTTTCAGGGGCTACGTTTGGGGACTTATGTGTAGAAAACTTCAAACACCTATCGCACGTCAGGTTCTGGTGGTGTCACAATTAACGGAAATGGAATTCATTGGGAATTCATGGATTCTATAAAGCTGGCTGCTTGAATCATAAAGTGACATTATTACTTTATTTTGGGCACTTAGCATCTACTTTCAGACTGGTGTAATGAAAACCTGGTTTGTTTGGGGGTTTTTCATCTTCTGATAATTCAGATTGCCTGTATTTGCCATAATTGCTTCAGGCTTCCAGAGGTGAAAGCACCAGTGGAATTACTGCACTGACCCTTTCCCTTTTGGACTGGGTCACTGGGCCCGGACGACGTACCGTGAATGGCTGTAACGTGCAGGGAGAGCCTCTTTTACACCGTGTATCCCTCTCCTGTTTCCCAGCTTGTTAACACTTCAAAAAGCCTAACCAGAAATAAAACCTCCGAAACCTATGAAAAGAAAGGGGGGGGGATTTTATGTGTTGCGATAAATGGAGAACTATTAACTTCCAGAAGGCCGTTGCACTAAGAAGTATATAGCATTTTAATCATGCTTTTTAACATCCAGGGCTGTAATACAGTCATCTCCCACGTTTCCAGGGAGCTGTAGGACATGGATCTTGTTTGTTTGTTTGTTTTACAGGGACCCTAAAGAATAAATAGCATCGGTTGTGTTGCACATTGAAAAGCTGTTCTTAAAGCTACGGTCAAAAGGTGAACGTTGAAAATCCAGGTAGCTGGGAGCTGTACCTGAGGTTTTAGTCACTTAGATGAGAAACGGTGTGAATTTGGCTTGATAAGAATATTCATATTTCATCTTTAAAGTATTTTAAATTTTGAAAACTGCCAAGTTTCAACTCTCACGACTGGAGAATTTGAATGGCAGTGTAAAGAACAGAAGACTTCGTTTCTAAGGAGGCCTGTGTTAAAACGCTGTGCGCACTGAAGGATTTCACCTTCTCTTCGGGATTATTTTCAGACCATGAACTGCTGGATCCATTCCTCACGAGCGCTGAACTGTCTCTGGTTCGAGAGGATCTTCATCGGGAAGGAATGTGGATGGAAGACACATGCACATTTGCAACTGTTTGTTGGCCTGTACAAAGTATGAATTATTGCTCTTTGAGGACGCAGGCAGCATGAAGTCTTTTGTTTTAGTCAGAAATTTATTCTAACCAAACAAAAGGAGTTTTTCTCGACTTCTTTGAGTTTGCCAGCTCGAGCCTCTCTGGTGAAGAGTGTGTCTGTGGGAAGGTTGGTTTGGGTAGCACAGCTAAACTAGTTCACCAAGCACAATCAACCAGAATGGCAAAAAAGCAAGCAGGATGAGGTTATTTTATCTGTTCCAGGCATTGGCAAGCTTCAGGAATAGGGGCTGGGGAACATTTCATGTTCTTTTCAGTCTCGATCAGTATAGATGGATTAACAGCACATTTCAGTTTATGTGAGCTCATAGAAATAAGTACACCAGTCATATTTAAAACAGTCTTAGGGCATTAAAACTTTTTTTCTAACGTAGTCAAAATTCCAGAGTTTTAGGAAAAAAAAAAAAGAAGTGGGGTTTTTTTTCATCCTTGGTTCTTCCCTGGAGCTCTATTCCCTGAGCACTGGAGTCAGGTTTAGCAGTCTGGCTGATTGACTTGCTGCTTGGATTGTTAGCAGATAGTACCTGTAAATGGTGTTTTCTATCCTGTGCATTGTGATAGTGGGATCTTAACATATCTGATTTGGAAGCTTTGGGACATTTACATCTGTCAGCTGATGCAAAACGTGAGGCAAATGCTTCTCTTCTGGCAGTTATCCCCCTGAATCTATGCCAACTGAACTTCACAGGGAGGATCACCAGTTTTTGTGAGCGGGTTGGTGTTAGGGACCAACTGGGGCCCCCTAAAGCCCTGGACTTTTGCTGTGGAGTGTGAAATGCTTGAGGCTGGTTGTACTCCAAGCGTCGTCGTCTCTGTGCTCTCCGCTGTGCTCTAAAATCAGGTACGGACCCAATATCTGCCAACTTTAGCTTCCTAAGATGATTCAGGGAACAAAGCCCTGCAGAAGTCATGTTTACTCCCACCGAGGATGCCAGTGCAGGAAATAGGATTTTCTTAATCCTCGTGCTTTTGAGCGTTTTGGGGTTTTTGGTTTTGGTTGTGGTTGGGTTTTTTTTTTTGCAGTGTCTGAGTATTTCTTTGAAAACCGATTCCCGAGGTTCTGGTCTTGAGCCTAGAGCAGATTTTTACAGCACAGTGTGAGCTCCCAGAAACAGTTTAACATTGACATAGTTATAATTAACTTAAAGGAGTTAATAAAACAGAACTGGCTGTGGAAGTTGGCAGGATAGCCACATTTTCTTCAGGCTCCCTTGTGATTATAGCTTCAGAGTGGAACAGTGTGGGGGGGGGGGGGGGGAGTCCTCTGGCGCCTGCCCCGAGCGGCTGAAAGCAGCCAAAGTCCTTCCAGCTTGTCAGGGCTCCTGTGGGACCCCAGCCACCTCCCAGGCACGCGTGGGTAGGATGTTTCAGGATTCCGTGAGCTTTGGGTGCAGGTGGAGGGTTTCCAGGGGTCAGGGCTCCAGCTGGGTGAGGAGGTTGATGCTGGAGGAGTGGACTGGCCAGGAGGGAGGTGTGGTCGGTGACTGCTTTTGCTGTCACAGTCTCCTGTCTGTTTGCCTGTCTGCCTTTTAAATTGTGCTTTATTCCTGTATTCACAGTAGCTGTTTAACTCATTGTCTTGCTGTTCTTTTCAAAGAAACACCAAATCCTGAATCATCTCTAACTTTTTTTTTTCCTTTTTTTTTTGTGTGTGCGTGTCTTTGTCAGCTGTGTTAATTTGCCTGTAACTAACTTGATAGTGTGTCATCCTGGATAGAGAGAACCTGGCAATTGTAGGATATAAAGCTGACAGTTTTCAAGAAAATATGCTTTCAGAATAATTGAAAAAATCTCTGGGGCTATTGTTACTCTTTGGAGATGCAATTTGAAAGTCTAAAAACCATCAGGGTTTGAATTAGAGGAGTCAAGGGAGAAACTCGTTCCTGCCTGGGCAAGCCAGTGGCTCTTTGCAGAAAGAGAAGCAAAAAAAGAGCTTCTGGCACATTTTCCTGGATGTTTTCCTTGCTCTGGTTACTGAGGGAGTAGTTCTGGACTGTGCAGTGATTTGCCAGGACAGAGGATACCTGCCGAGGTGCCGTGGTGGGGACGCTCCCTCGTTGGTGCAGCTATTCCTCTCCTCTGATGGAATTATCAGTTACACCAGTTTCTCTGCTTGAAAAACTGTCAATGCCAGTGGCTTCGAGAGGCACATGCAGGGTTTGCAGCAAGTACCTGCCTGGATGGTTCTCGCAGAGAAACGTCAATGTCTCAAGCAGGGAATTTTTTCCACCTTCTTCCACGCAGCTGAGGCTGCACAGTTTCGTTAGGCATCTGGCTGAGTAATTGGTTCCTTGCAAGCGGGTAGGTTAAAATAATGGGAGGCATGCAGCTTTTGCCTGGCTGTGTGTGATTTTTAGGTAGATCTGCCCCGTGAGATCTCCTTTGTGCTTTCGAGTACTTGCAGTAGGCTGGAAATCCTCCTCTGGAGTCACGCGTGGAAAAAATTGTTTCTTGGAGGGGAGAGTGGAAGGTGCTTGTTTCTTTGCATCTGAGGCTTTGAAAGCTATTTGATCAAATGCAGTATGTTTGTGTGGGATATGTGGTTTTGATGGAAACCAAGAATATCAAAGGGTATTTTTTTCCCAGTGTTTTTAAAACAAAATGAAAAGGGGAAAGAAAAAAAAAAGCAAAGGCAAATGTGCTTTATTTAATGTGGTACCAGCTCCCGGTGGGCTGGTGAAATGCTGTCTCCTTTCACTTCTGCCACTCCCAAGAGAGGGAGAAAGGAATGAAAGAAGCATTTGGTCCAAGCTTCCCACCTGTCCTTAGAGCTGGTTTCCAGACTGCAGCTGAAGGAGCCCCTTCCTGACAGAGGGTGATGGGACACTGGACTGGGCTGCCCAGGGGGGCGGTGGGGTCACCGTCCCTGGCTGTGCTTAAAGACAGGCTGGATGTGGCACTGGGTGCCATGGCCTGGCCCATGTGGCCCTGTTGGGTCATAGACTGCACTTGATGATCTCAGAGGGCTTTCCAGCCTCAGTAATTCTGGGATGCCGTGAGTTTGTGTCAGTACTGAAAACTTCTTCTTGGTTCTGGAATCAACTCTTGGGCAAATGAAAGCTACATCTCATTTCCAAGGCCAAACATCCAGCACCTTTCCCGATCCCTAAACGTTTCTTTTTGCTTCGTGCAGGTCTGTTTAGAAAAAGAGAGTAGCTAATGTCAACAGATCCCTACAGATGTCTTTCATCAGTTTCCAAATGTGCAACAATGGGACAAAGAAATAGAATAAAGTCATGTGGTTTATTTTAACACTCTTTTAGGGTCAAGAGCCAAATTGTTTCTGCTACATTTGGTTCTTGAAGCTGTGCTAGGATCTTGCCGTAAGTTTTCCCAGGATTATGAGCCATGCAAGAAAAGAGAGTAGGGTCTGACCCAGTATGAGTGATTTGCAAGGTGAGAATTTTTCAAATTGTCTCTAGAACACTGGTGGCTAAAATAATGTCCTGATTTCCCTTTTATTTCCTGTTATTTCAATTCTAACTCCTCTTCAGTTGTATTGCAGTGCAGCACCACGCTTCTTCTGGTACCTCTTCTCCATACAGAGCAATTAAGTTGTTGTTCCTCCCCTCTTTTCCTTCACCGACCCCTTATCTGGAAAAAAAAGATCTCAGTGGGGAAGAAAGGACAAATTTACAGATAATTCTTAAAAAGATGTCTACATTGATGGAAAAAAATTGCAGAACTGAGGAATTAACTTGGTAACTGCGAAGAGAAGAATTGGGTCGGTTTATTTCTGAGACCTTAAAATGTCAGGTGTTAGTTCTCCATCCTTACACTCTGTTGTTGCTCCTGGTTTGTCACAGCAACCGTTCGGGTTCAGTTCCTGCTGTACCTTGAGCAACCTCCGCCCTGTGATCTTGGCAGGGTTTGTTTTCCTTCTCCTGAAACTGTTTACAGGCTCTGCCTCAGCTTCGTGTCCTCCTTTAACCACAGCTTTGTAATTTCTCCTGTTCGCCTGCTCTTTTTCTTCTTCCTAGGAGGCTGTGGCAGGCTGTTTGTTTATCTACGTAAGAGAGGAGCCAATTCTGCTCTTAGTCATGTGCACGTCTGTCGGTGACTGGCTGAGCCTGTTGGGGTGTGGGATGGCAGGGCTGAACCTGCAGACACCCCAGCTGCCTTCGCTGCGTGTGTTGCACAAGGCGAGGGAGCCAGTTTGAATTCTCTCTTTCACGGGAGGGATCAGAACCGTGAGTCAGTAGCAGGCGTCTTTAAAGCGAAGAAGAAACCCTCGCGTGCGGCGAGCGGAGAAGCTCGGCTGGCGCAGGGGCCAGGCGCGTGGCGGGCGAGCTTACCGTGCGCTGCGGCGAGCTTATCGACGGCCCTGCTCCAGCAGCCTGCTCGCTCAGCTCTGGAGCAGAACCACGCTGGCAGGAAGGCAGTTGAAAAGACCTGTCGTTTAAGCGTTTGGGGTTAAATCGAGTCGGTTTCTTTCTGACTCGCAGAGCAGCGTGTGGTATTAGGACTCGGGTTTGCAGGCGATGTCTCCATAGACACCTAAAGAGAAACAGGTGGGGAATACCACAGGCACTATCAAAGGTGCTTTTGTGCTTAGAATTACCGAGTTAAGGTGTAACAAAGCTGCTTTGTCAACTGCCGGCGTCACGAAAAATCTTTCTCAAACAGGAAATCTTGCTGGCCCACACAGGAAAAGCAAAAGCAGTTGACAAAAGGCTTGTAATTTATATACTGACAGCCTGCTTCATTGTTAAACATGATTCTCTAATGCACTGTATCTGGTGTGTGATTGATTTCCTCGTAGCCTGTTACCCAGCTGAAACCAGCAACACAGCAGCAGTATTTCTTTTTCCTTGGAAATTCAAGCTGAATTCAGTGTTCTTTGAGACCGCTGCGTCCCGAGACCTCGCGGAGCGGCCGAGCGACCGCGCGTGGCGGCCGTGCAGCCGGGCCCTGCAAAATGGTATTTGTAAGGCCTGGGGTTTGTTCCACGGTACCAATCTCGGCGCTGCTGCTGGGACTCAAGGGTTAAATTCCCCACACTGTCGCATATGGCAGTGAGCAGAATCACAGATGTTGATGATACAACATAATTAGTATTCTTTTATGTAAATGAAGGCTGTCAATGTTACCATAGTGTCTGTACTCTTTCAAGCTGGAATCTCTGCCACTCGGTCTCACCGAGGCTAGACGGGATTATTCCACAATTTTATATCTAAACTGAGCAGAAAAATAAAGAAGAAAGGGGCGGGGGGGGGGAAGGCCAGGGAGGAAGGTGGGAGGAAAGTGGGAAGGGATGTTTCCAACTTGGAAAGAGGAGAAATCAGCCCTTTGTTTGGTGTAGGATTTCCTGAAGTGCCTTTCCAGTCCTAGGATTTGGGGGTGACCGAAGGCAGCCCGAAGGAGAGTTGTAGCAGTTGGGAAACTGCTCGGAAGAAACAGCTGAAATAGTTCTTTAGACGCTGCGGAATCGCTCCGTGGAGGTGAATTCTGAAGTGGCCACTTGTGCCTTAATCTGAAGGCAAAAAGAGTGAAAGAATAGAAGAGCTTTGATTTGATTTGATTTTTTTTCTTTACGAGATTCCATCTTTAGCAGCAATGTTTCTGGAGAAAAGGAGTGATTAAAGTAAATTTGCATAATTGAGGGGGACACTAAAAATAGGTTTTCTTAGCCTGCTGAGGTAGGTTTTCCTCGTAGCAGTCAAGGCAACTGGTCAGTACCTATCCTAACGCTTTGGGAGTGCTCGCCAGGGCCTGCCTTCTGTGAAACTGTGCCCCTTGTAGAACGTGTTATTGTACTCGATATTCAGTGTGGGAGAACTGACATTCTCTGTGACATCTGTAACCACTTTGTGCCTGTTGTTGCCGTCCCTCCTATCACTAGTTTGTATCGTATTCAAGGACTGTAGTTGTGGAGGGGTAAGCAAGTCAGTTTAGTCTTTCTCAGATTATTACAACAGATACATTTTTCCAAGCTTTGTTGCCTTTGGCAAAATGCAGGTTTTTCCCATTTTCCTTTCCTCTGTGTTTTTTTGTTGCGGCTCGCACTTGACAACTATTCATTACTTTGTTTTTATTGTTTGAAAAATCATCTAGGAACGAAATTTAATTCAGGACAGATTTTTTTCTTTTCCTTTTTCCCCATCTCCTCCCCCTTTCTTTCACCAAGTTTTTGAAGCAGCCAAAATTGCAGTGATCACAGGAGGTGCACGTTTTTGCTCCATTTTTTTTTAACTCTGATTTTTTTTTCCCTGCCATATGTTGGGTCATCCACTACAAAAGACTTACGCTGAAGAGGCTACATGTGACCAGCAGATTTATAGATTATCAGAAAATGACATTTCTGAGTGCCTCTTCCACATGATGTTTCTTAACCTCGAAGTGTTTGGGTTCCTTGGTGCCTTCATGCTTTGACTTCCGGATAATTCCGTTCCCGGCAATAAATGCGTTCTCTGCTTTAGCCCTTGCACTGGGAAGATTAATCGCGTTCAAAAGCAACCCTGACAGCGTTCTTAGTTCGTTTACGTGCATCACAAATATATTCTCTTCTCTAGGGCTTTGAAAATGTGCTGCCTTACAACGAAGACTTAAGTAGTAATTAAATTCTCGAAGCAGCAGCAAGATCCTTTGGCTGAGATGGGGATGCTCGGCGCCCCGGATGCTGCGTCGCGGAGGAAAGGACGTTCAACCAGGACTGCGTGAGTAGTGCCAGCGGGGCAGGGCGCTGCTTCCGTGCCCCCGTCTCTTCCCGGGGGACCGCAGCTTTGGAAGGGCTGTGCGAGGGAAACGACAGAGCTGGCCCGCAGCGTGCCGGGTCTGCTCCTCGTACTGCTGAGTGTCCTTTGTAAACCACGGGCGCAGGACACGGGGCGAAAGCTTTCTGCGCCTTCTAGCTCCCCTGCTTTGGTTTCCCTTCATTTAACGCTCTAGTAATTTAGTGAATCAGTTGCTTTTTCTGTTTATGTCTGCTCACACAAACACGTGCACATGCAGATGTTCCTTCGTCTTTACTATCACGATGTTACACATTTAATTGTTTTTTTTCCTCCCCGGTTGATTTTTTGAAATATTGAAGAGTTTGGGAGGCTGTGGGAAATCAGGGAGTTCGAGGCTAGAATGTAAAGCCTGCAGACTTGCAAATGCTCTGGTTATGACAATTATCTGATATTTTTGTGGCTCCTGCGAGTAGTTGGTAACCTCAGTCTAGTTCCTGATGACATGCATTCCAATTCCAAATTCATTTTGTATGTATCAATTTCGAGAGGGCAGCTAAAGATCAAATGTGTGTGTGGACTGAATTAATCCTGTTCTCCTTGGAAGTGAGCCATTCAGGTTGGGTGAGGCGTGCTGGCAGCTGTCTGGGCCGTCCTTAGCAGGCAGACAGACAGTTTCATTCTGCAAACCTTGTCAATCCAATATCTTTCACTAGTACTAAAAACTGCTTTTAAAAAACCTGCTCGCAGAAATAACGTAGCCGGGTGAGGGAGAACTGCGGGTGGGATTGACAAGACGTGACATCTGTATTTTTATAGGTCTGTGCAGCTGGTGCAAAAGAGATTATTTTAAATACGCATAGTGCCTCTAAGATCCTCTCCTTTCTGTTTTCTGCCTTTCAAGGTCAAAGCAGAGAAGACTTCTGTAAGACATGGATAGATGCAAACATGTTGGGCGGCTACGACTCGCCCAGGACCACTCGATCCTGAACCCCCAGAAGTGGCACTGCGTGGACTGCCAGACAACCGAATCTCTCTGGGCTTGTCTGAAGTGCTCCCACGTCGCGTGTGGGAGGTACATCGAGGAGCATGCACTTAAACACTTTGAGGAAACCAGGCATCCGCTGGCGATGGAGGTGAACGATCTGTATGTCTTTTGTTACCTTTGTGAAGACTACGTCTTGAATGACAACCCGGAGGGTGATTTGAAATTGCTGAGAAGTTCTCTGTCGGCGATTAGAAGTCAAAAGCATGATCCGTCAACGAGAAGCGGCAGGACTTTGCGGTCGATGGCTTTGGGAGAGGACGTGTGCAGCCATCAGAGGAGCCCTCAGGGACAATCTCAGATGCTTACAGCTCTCTGGCACAGGCGCCAGTCCTTGCTGGCGAAAGCGCTGCGGACCTGGTTCGATAAGAGCTCTAGAGGCCAGCTCAAATTGAAACAGAAGAAACAAATGGAGGAGTTGGAGAAAAAGAAGGAGGCGGCCCGGCAGCGGCGGCGGGAGATGAAGAGACAGCTCCTGGAGGAGCTGGCAAACACTCCTCCGAGGAAGAGCGCGAGGCTGCTGTCTCACGCGCACAGAGAGAACTTGATTCCAAGGAAATTCAGGGAGGTGGCGACCGCTCCCCCTACCTCACGGCAGATGCAGAGCAGCAGGTTCAAACAGTTCTATTCCATCCGGCGTAAGCCTCTGATGACTCCCGGGGTGACGGGTCTGAGGAACCTGGGAAACACATGTTACATGAATTCTATTCTGCAAGTTCTCAGTCACCTCCAGAAATTTCGAGAATGTTTTTTGACCCTTGATCTGTGTGAGACAGAAGAACTCTTAGCCAAAACTGTGAACGGGAAGTCTAGGATGCCTGGCAAATTGGCAAACGGGTCTGCTGCTAATGAGTCGGGGAAGACTGACAAAGTGGGATCATATGGCACGCAGAGCCTGCCAGCTGGCTTAAATGGTGGCTCCTCAATAAGCAGGAGTTTAGAACTGATCCAACCCAAGGAACCGAGTTCAAAGCACATCTCCCTCTGTCATGAATTGCACACCCTCTTCAGAGTGATGTGGTCTGGCAAGTGGGCACTGGTGTCCCCCTTTGCCATGCTGCACTCTGTGTGGAGCCTGATCCCGGCCTTCCGTGGTTACGATCAGCAGGACGCTCAGGAATTTCTCTGCGAGTTGCTGGATAAAGTACAGCAGGAGCTGGAGTCAGAAGGAACAAAGCGCAGGATCCTCATCCCTTTCTCGCAGAGGAAGCTCACCAAGCAGGTCCTGAAAGTGGTGAACACCATTTTTCACGGGCAGTTGCTTAGTCAGGTACGCACCGGCTTTTGCACAGAAATCACAGGAGCTGTTCACGTCGAGGAGTGAAGGCTCTGTTTCTTGAGGACCCTGCAGATAGGTAGGAGGAGTTGCTTAGGAGTGCCTCCCGTGAAAGAAATCTCTTGGGTTGCTGTGCAGGTTGTCAGCGTTTTCGGTTCTTGTCACGTTACTGTAAATTCAGTTTCTTCTGCCACTTCAGAATGAAATCTGCACAAGTACAGAAGTTCTGAGCCCTTAGTTTTAACTTTTTACCATGTTTGTAAAGTGTCTTTGTAATTCGTTTTGCCTCTTCCTGGTTTTGTTGCCGTGGCTGGAAAGAGTATAATGAAGAACAGAGAGGGCAGTCACCTTGTGCTGTAACGAATAACGCTCTGTGGCAGTTGGTTTCTTTGCAGGCGTGTGAAAGTCATCTTGAGATACTGAGCAGGCTTAACGTGTGTGTCCGTAGGAGCTGAAAGTGCCTGTCCTGGTGCTCGGTCTCCTGTTCCTGGGCTCTTCCCCACAAGGCAGACCCTGAGAGCTCAGTTTGTTCTGAAAGTCCTCAGCTCCCCTTTGCTTTCCAGGAGAGATGAAAGGTGTGCATGACTTGACACTGGAGGGTTTGCAAGATCAGACCACGAAGCGTGTTAGTCGTTTGCGCTCTCATTACTATTTCTGTCGTCCCTCTCAGTGCCAGGGAGCTTTCTGCTCACAGGAACCTATGTGCACGTTAAAGATAAAAGGTGTATTTTTCAAGTGAAAGCTTTTGGCTTTCAGGGAAAGGATGCTTTGAAGTCGTGGCTCATTTGAATCACCTCTGCAGCACATCAGCTTCGTGTGGACCTCTTAACTTAAACGTTCTTCGTTCCGTTGTGTCTCTGGGCTGTGGGTGATGGTGTGTTGTGGCTTGGGTCCGTGTTCTAGATTCGGTGGTAGGGCTCTGTTAATAGTGTGGAGATAGTCACACATCAGTGTTAATTTATCTGCTGCTGTGATACACTCTTAAGTAACCTGCCGAGCTATTTATTCTGCTGATGTAACTCTTGTGTACATGTACTGTATTTCATTTCAAACCCTCTACGTTCAGAAGGCTTTTTCCCCAATCTGTTAGCTGTGAATCCATTGTGAAGTTGCTGGTGCCTTCAGTGCGTGGAGCTCCAAGGCTGGAAGTCAGTTTCTGGTGGATGGTTCTCACATTAACAGTCTGAGGAGATCTGCTTTCTGCTTTTGTTACCTCCTCGTGTTCTCGCTTTCTGCCCAAGTTTTTAATTAAACTTTTCTGCTGTTCTTATTTATAATGCACTGGGATGATGTAAGAAAACAACTGCATCTGAAATTTGTTCTTTTGTGCTCCATTCATAAATCATTTTTATATAGTTATGACTTGAAACTTTAAAGGAATTACACACTTGGAAATACGCAAGGAGAGTAGAGAAACCGCGGAAAGAAGACTGGGTGATAAATGCTAATGTGTGCTGCTTGTAGTAGAAAACAGACCCAAGGTGCTTGTTACCCAGCTGTGTATTGGTGTTATACCTGTAACGGTGTTTATCTGAGGAAGTAAACCTCATAAAGATGAACATTTTCTTTGAGAATTGAGAAAGCAGTTTCAATTATTTGCTCAATTTGCCAGCTTTCAGGCTGGCAGTAAGTGGGGTTTCTCCAGGCTCACAGATCACCTTTCTATCTGTGAAACTGCCTTTTGGGCAGAACCTGGCTCCGCATGCGTGTGTGTGCGTAACTACATGGTGGATACACATTTCCTTCCCAGGTCACCTGCATCTCATGCAACTACAAATCCAACACCGTTGAGCCCTTTTGGGACCTCTCCCTGGAATTCCCCGAGCGCTATCACTCCATCGAGAAAGGGATCGTCCCCGTTACCCAGGCAGAGTGCATGCTGACGGAAATGTTGGCCAAGTTCACCGAGACCGAAGCCCTGGAAGGGAGGATTTATGCCTGTGACCAGTGCAACAGTAAGTCAGCTGCTGCTGCCTCCTCTGTTCCTCCAAGTGAGGGGTTTATAATGTGGGGGTTTTGTGCCTGAAAACGTCTATTGTGGCCTATGTGTATAAAAAACCCTGCTTCTCACTGCTCTTCCTCGCTGCTCCTGCTGTTTTCTTTCCTCCTGGTGGTAGCTGCTGCTCCTTTGGGCACCTGTTTGGATCCGATGTGTTATTTTCCTCTCCTCTCTGCTGCTCAGCAGTGCAATTTACTGAGGGTTTAATACAGCCCTGTTCAGAACTGCTCTGGCCGCTTGTGTTGGAGGGGAAGAGAACTGCAGCAGTTTGGGGTGGAGGGGGAGTGGGTTGGATTCAGAGCCAAAAGAACAAACCTCATCCCCTATGGTTCGCTCGTCTCTGCGTGGCAGGAAAGCTTTTATAACAAGTCATCTATATGCAGCCTGTTCTTGATTGAATCCTGTAAGCAGAAATCACAACTGCAGCGCTCTCAAGGTCTGCTGCCCAGCCAGAGTTTCCATCTCTCTCTGTAGGCATTTTGTCAAGAAGCAGCAATGAACTGACATTATTCTGGGAGTCTCAGGTTAATGTGTTACCCGCTACGTGAATGCGCGCGTTTTGCTGCGCTCAGCTAGAAGATGACTTCTGCTTTCCTGTAGGAGCTTTGAGCGTGAGGTCATTTTATGCCTGAAAATAATTTTAGCCTTGTGTATAATCATGCTGCTCAGCTGCTCTGATAAGCTGGATTTGGGTTGGGGGTTTTTTTCCTCTTTTTTTTTTAAATGCAGGTACTTACGGCAAATGTTCACTCCCTTGGGAGGAAAATGCCAATAATTTGACTTGCGTTGCAACTAAGCAGCTGAAGTAGCAAATATTTGGAGAGAGCTGTTCTCTCTCAACATGCAAAGCTGTTACCAAACATCTTCACAAAGCATTAGGAAATAATGGTTGACTAGATGTTCTTGAAGCAAAGACACATATAATTTGAACAGATTCTGATTCACAGACATTCACAAAGTGTGTATATGGATGAGCGAGCTTCATCTTAACTCTCTTTTCTTTGATTCTTTGTGAAAACCTGAATTTTAAGTTAATTCAGAGTTAAATGGCTAAGGAGAGATTAAAAAAAAAAAAGTCAGGGAAAGGCAACCAGCCTGCACCTAGGTGCCAAAAACTATTGGGGGCACTGCTTGTCAGACGTGGTGGAGGAGGAGGAACCCATCTGTTCTGAACTGGTGCAGTGAGGTGCAGAAATCTAATTAACAGGTACATTTCTTACAGGAAGGTCTGAAAGCCACCTGTCTTCCTCCTGGTATCGTCGTATGTTCAGTGTCCTGCAAAGAAGAATCACTGGGAAGAGGAACGGGTTTTTTCCCCCCTCTTCTTCAGTTTCAGTTCAGCAGTTGTTTTACATTCTTGAGCAGGCAGAAATCCTGTGAAAGATGGAACCTTGCTGGAAGAATTTTCCTCTGACTTGTATTAATATTCTTGAGCTAGTGAAGCTTCCTACTACAAGCCTTATTCTAGTGGTGTAAGAGGATCAACGCGGTAGACAGAGTACGATGCCAGATAGCATTGTTTGTACGCTGGTCGCTCACCTGTTGAAAGTGCTGCAGCGTGGATGTCTTTGGCACTACCTCTATCTTAAGATTCCTGGAGTATTTCTCAGAGCAAAATGTCAGTGTGAGCAGCTGGGAGGTGATACCTGATTGTGTGATTATAAGCATCACGAAAGTGAACAAGTTTTCAGTAGTTTTAACCGTGTGAGTTTTGATCGTGGAGAAGTTCTGCCTAGTGAAGGATTCATGAGAAACATTTACTTACCTGTCTGTCCTGAGTGCACATGAGCTGGACTACTGCTGCTGGGAAAAAAGAGTGCAGAATGTGCTCTTTACCCCTTCTGGAAATTAATGACACCCTAACGGTCTTCGCTTTGCTATTTATTTATGTGTTTATTCGTTTTATTCTGTAGGCAAACGGCGGAAGTCTTCTCCTAAACCTCTTGTTCTGAGTGAAGCTAAAAAGCAGTTAATGATCTACAGGCTACCTCAGGTCCTCCGACTGCACCTTAAACGCTTCAGGTGAGCAGGACACACTCCATGGGGTCAGTGACTTTGCTGCTGTCTGTTTGGAAACAAGTGGTTGGTGTGGGCCCAGAACTTCTCTCGCTTTCTATGCATAAACATTTGACCCAAACCAGACCTGTGATGCCCTCACAGAGCACTGCTTACATCACAGTCAGCAACTTGTTCGTAGTGTGATTTCTACTATGCACACAATGTAATGTTTTGTAAATATTAATACTGATTTCCATGAATTGTACCAATGGTATTTGTCTGAGTTTGCAGACAACTTAAGGAAGAGATTTTTTTATGCTGCTGAGGGTGGTGAGAGCCTGTCCCAGGCTGCCCAGAGAGGTGGTGGCTGCCCAATCCCTGGCACCAGCCCAGGGGAGGTTGGCCGGGGCTCTGAGCACCCTGCTCTAGTTGCAGATGTTCCTGCTCCCTGCAGGGGGGTTGGACCAGATGAGCTTGAAAGGTCCCTTCCCACCCAAACTATTCTATGGTTTTATAAACTTGAAACGGCGGCTGTGAGACTGAGGAACTGGTAAGCTGAGTAAAAGATTTGGTGAAGCTGGAAGCCTGAGAGAGTTAAATGTCAATATTACGTATTTGCCTGTTGAATGAAACGTAGCAGACAAAGTTAAAAATACTATGAAAAGTTTCTCAGATGGTTAGCACGGGCGCTTGGGGTATGTGGTGTTTGTGTTTATACAACTGAGTACTTTAAACACTGCTTGACTGTCATGGGAGGGGTTTGGCTCTTTGGCTCTTGCAAATCTCAGCGACATCCTCACTCTAACATATGGGCTTCAATGGCAGAATCAGTTGTATGTAAAAGATGTTAGAGTGAAAAGAGAAGGGGGAAAATTTCTCTGAGGCCTGCTTGGCCCTAGCACGGAAAGCTCTTCAGAGCTGTTCAGCAGTGGCTACTTCTGCGTGCATCTTCCCGTGCCGCTGCCGAGAAGCAGGATCCCGAGGCTTTGATGCGTGCCCTTGTGTTTGCAGGTGGTCTGAACGTAATCACCGTGAGAAGATTGGGGTCCATGTCCTCTTTGACCAGGTATTAAACATGGAACCTTACTGCTGCAGGGACTCTCTCTCCTCTCTTGACAAAGAGACCTTTGTCTATGACCTCTCCGCTGTGGTGATGCATCACGGGAAAGGGTTTGGCTCAGGACACTACACAGCATATTGCTACAACACAGAGGGAGGTGCGTGTGCCTTATTACGGGGGAAACCAATTCAAGAAACTCGTGTTTTATTCCATAGATGTAGTGTGTTGGAAAGCTTTATGATCAGAGTTGTTTGGAATCGAGTTTCCTGACATTTGCTTGTTCGTTTCCCAGAATGTTTTGCTAGTAGCATGGGTTTTGTTGTGTTGGGGTTTTTGGTTTTGGTTTGGGGGTTTTTTTGTTGTTGTTTTGGGTTTGGGTTTTTTTGTTTTGTTTCGTTGTTTTGTTGGGTTTTTTTTTTGCATAAAGCCACAGATTGCTGCTCTTTGCTTTGCAGCCCTTCGGGATGCCTGTTATTGCTTGCCGTTAACAGCATGAATGCTTCATTTTCTCTTGCCATGTAACTCGGTGGAGCTGCTCCAGCTGGGTGTCTTTTCTCAGTATCCTTGGGATGATGAGATAAACAGAAAGTGTTTTGAAACTGGACAGGAACTATTCATGAATAACATCCGCAGGGTTTTTGTGAGTTTCCAGCAGTCTCTTTCTGCAGCTGAATTGGTATTGACTCTGCCTTCTGACTTGTAGAGAAAGAGGTACAAATTGGCTGTCTCCAGGGAATTTTTATTTTTCTACTTGACTTTTTGGGCTATAGTATACAGTTGGTTAAATTATGATTCAGTATTTCTAAATTCTCTTAGCAGCTCAGAAACGATCAAAATGTTTTCCAGATTAGAGACTTCTTTTGAAAGCATCTGTGGAGAAAAAGATGGAGATGCTTTTTTCTCCTGCATAACCCTTTTTCTCCTACATTGCCCTTTTTCTCTGTGGATGTTTCCTATGAACAGTTCCAAAATGCATTCAGAAGGAATTATGCCTTCACTGCTAATGGCCTCTTTCTCACTTTGACTCCTAGGTTTTTGGGTCCACTGCAATGACTCCAAACTGAATGTATGTAGCGTGGAGGAGGTGTGCAAAACCCAGGCCTACATTCTTTTTTACACTCAAAGAACAGTGCAGGACAAAGCAAGAATCTCAGAAAAACAACTCCAAGCTCAGGTGCCGTCCAAAAACAGTGATAAGGACAGAAGACTGACGTTCCCGTGATGGGGGAGCTCTGGAACCCAATCAACAGTCTCAGTTGTTTTTAAAACCACTGGTGTTCACATCTTTCCTCTTTGTAGGAAAAAAAGGCTCGCTGCGGGAAGGGGATCAGGTCAGGATCATTGCCACCCGGGGTCTGGAAAAGCGTATGGAGCTGTGCAAGTCTGACACGTAAGATTGTAGTCAGAATCTAGTTTTTAAAGCATCGTGTTGTTAAGCTCACAAAATGAAATGAGAAAGTTTGATGCTGTATATCATTCATCTCATATCAAAAAGGAACTGCGTAAGGCATGTAACAAGTGAGCACAAGCAGGAGATGGAAGCATTCAGCTGGCTTCAGAAACCTTCAGTTCCCAGTAATGCTGATAAAAGTCCAGAAGGACCAGGTATAGTACCCCCCTCTCCACTTGCCATTCAGCTTTCTGGGGTGTGAGTCACACAGTCACCCAGGTATTTATTTGAACGGTTGTTGGATAGATGGTATTGGCTGCCCTGAGAGCTGTTCTTGCTGGAGAATTGCTTAAAGTTCTTCTACCAGGGAAAATATTCCCCCAGGCCTCAGCTGTCTCTGTGGTACCAAGTTCTTTGCCACCAGCTGAGGACAAGCCCATGGCTGGCAAGCAGTCAGCAGCTCTTTCTCCAGGTGTTGCTGGGGTTGTGTGCGCACTTAGGGGTTTCTTCTCTGGGCTGAACTGAACTGGCAGCTAAATTCGCTGGGAATGTGATCTTAAACCAGTTCCTCTCTGGAGAAAGCGTGTTTAAAAACAAAAACCAAACCCTGTAATCAGACAGGAAGGTACCCGTGTGTCACATCTGTTTACGGTGGCAGCTAAAACAAAGCCAGTGCTACAGGCATCTGCTGGCATAACTTGTTATCAGGAGCATAAAGAAGTCTGAGCCCCAGCTTGCCCAGCTGGGCCAGCAGAAGCGGGTGGCACGGAGGCTTCTTACACTGGTGAAGTAGCACTTTTGGACAAGTGTGGCTTGTTTTCCTCAGGGGAGCAGGGTGGTGGTGACACCACGACGGTGGGAGACGGGTTGGCTTCTGTTACAGCCTCTGTAATGGAAACAGCCATTGCTGGTGGTGTTCACTGGAGGCCCAGACCGACTGGACGCAGGGAGGTTGCAGAATTCAGCCTGTGAAGTCTTTATTTCTCCTGGGACGTAAAGGGAAGGAATGTAGTTAAATCTCAAATTCCACATTGAGTTTGAAAGGCTACAAAAATGTCTGTATTTGTAATTATCTTGATTTTAGAATTCTGTGAGAAACACAGGGCCTTAGCTGACTATTTATAGTCACTTCTCAGCCTACAGTTGCACCCCAGGTGTTTTTCTAGTTTGGGGTTTGGCTGTTCACGTTTCATGTTTTAATCCAGCTGGGATATGTAACTGCAAAGGGAAGCGACCTCTTTCAGTCGCGATGGTTTGGGGTGTTCTTCATGAAGCGGTTAAAGGTGGAGTAATCTAAAATAAGAGCTTCTTCAAAACAAATTGGTTCCAATTCCAGGCAGAGAAGTTCTGAAAGTCTGTTTCTCTTCCTTCCTCTTCTCCTTTTATTCTTGTCAGCCCATCAGACACACGCTGACACCCCCACATTGTTGCTGGGGGAGGGGGAAAGAGCTAATTCTCCCAAATCCCATTATTCCTCTCCTTCCACTGCTGCTACTGCGACTTTTCATCTCCTGTCCTGTGGGCAAGTGGCTCTCTCTTCCTTGGGCTGCTGTCATCGCTCCAGCCGCGCAGAGCTGAGCCCAGCAAGCAACAAACTTGTAGCCTGTCAGAGCACAGTGTCGCGTGAGGTCTCCTCTGTCCTTAAAGGTTCCAGTTTCTTCTGTGTCTGAGCAACATGCTGCTTTCTGAGCCTACAGAAACTGCCTTGACAATGAGGTATTATTTTGAGGTCATATGCTCTTTTTTCACGGAGACGAGACGGTTTGAAGCAGTCCTGTGGGAGCTGGCTGGTGGGTCTGGGAGGGTTTCATATGAATGTCTGTATCTGTCATTTACTAGGGAGGGGATTTTTATTGGTTTTTTTTATGCTACCAGTAAACACAATTAATGAAACTGCAGTAGGCCAGATTGAGATGCAAGAAAAGTAAATATGACTCTGCTGATTGCAGGGGAAGCTGACTTGGGTTCAGCACAAGTAGAAGTTGACATTCCTGAGAGAATCAAAATGACGTGATGGGTTCTTTTCTGGAGCAAAACGTAGGCTCTGGGAAGACCGTGCGTCTCAAGAAGAGAATGAAAAGTTGTGTTTAACGTTGCCTTTTTCATCGGAAAGGTGGAAGGGAAAACTGGATCTTTTTCCCATTCATCTCTCCTTCCAGGCCTATCTGCCCTTTAAGAGGATTCTGTTCTTCTGAACAACAGTCGTGGTTTGCTGTGAACTTCCAGGTACGTTCAGGGCCACGCTGGCCCTGGTGAAATGCAACGGTGGGTAAACAAGCAAACCGTACTGCAGCGGTAGCGAGCTCAGCCTCTTCACAACCAACGCTCATCTTTTGACTGAGTGTTTGGCATTAATATTTGAAGTCAGGTAGCAGAGCAGTCGTCACGTGAATCGGGTGGGTTGCAGAGGGGAGCTGGGAGCTGCCCAAGCGGATTCTGTAGCGTTTGCCAGTGACATCTTTTGACGTTCGTGGCCTCTCCATGTGACGTTAGCCTAGTTGTGCTGAGATGTGGAGATACTGCAGGCAGAAAAGTGATTGCCCTGATAGGGAAGGAATGAATTATACTTTGAAGTAAATAAACTTGCTTTTTCCAACACTGTGAGGTTTCTGTAATATTTAGCTTTTATTTGGAAGCGATAGCGTATAGCATTTTTTATGCTGTTTGGTTTATATTTATCTACTGCAGGCTTCTTTATATAAGCGTAGCCCAGTGCTCCCTCCGTGGTGGACACTGTTTTATAGTGTCCTGGTTGCCAGAAATCCTGACTGGAAGTTACCTCTCTGCATCAGTAAAATGAAAATACTCCTTAAAATTACAGCGAAGCGCACTTCGGGTGTGTGCCTGACAAAGGGCAGCCTGTGAAGCAAACTCTGCCCCTCTTCTAACCGTACGGCTTCAAATCCTGCACCTGCACCGATGCGCAATGAGAACAGCTCCGGGTTTAGGCTCCGCTGCTGCAAACCCACAGGCAGATGATGTGACTTCACTCAGGCGTGGAGTTCAGCAGCCACAGTTGCGAGTTGCAAGCGAAGTGCCTGCAGCATAAACCCCTTTATTTCGGTACAGCTGGGAGCAGAAGTGGTTTCTGTCTGTAGTGGGATTCCTGTACTGGAGTTCCAGCCTTGGTGCCAGGAGTCAGTTGCTCGGAGCAAGCGTGAGGTTGCTGTTGGAAGGTGCAGGAAGCCACTGCCTGCTGACAGACTGTCGGGCTCGTGCGGACGCAGCCCTTGGGACAGGACTGTTCCCAGCACACCCTCATTCCAGTCAGCTCCTGAGTAAATTGGCATTCCTTCGTTTAATGTCCTTAAGAAGGAAGAATCTTAACGTGTCCATGGCCAGATATGGTACAGCATCTGCTGTAGCTGTGGGAAACCATTTGAGCTAAATTACTCTGTTAGCAAGTTAGTTAGGTAAATTTGCCTTTAAGTTCCCCCTTCACTGCCCGTACTCCCCAGTTAAACTATGCACACGGCATAACCCAGTTTCTTTGCAAAGCACTGAAAAAAAACCCCAATTTTTTTCCCTATTAGTTCTGACCAGAAAATTCTCTGGTCTGGCTTTGAAGTTGTTAATGCGAGGCAGCAAACGGAATCATGCGTATTAACTGCTCGACGTCAGACTCTTCTAGATGGCAGTTCCACCCCCCACTTACTTAGGGGCTTCCAGGCGGATTTTGGAGTGCAGGAATAAAATCAGAAATGGGAAAAGCATTAAGTGTGTCCTACGGACTCGCTGTTGGGAGGGGGTTTTCTGCTTTTAGAAGGCAAGGCTTCTAGCGTAAATATTGTCTTGGTGGTAATTTAGAAGCTCTTTCCTTGATTGTAACATCCCCAAGACTGAATTAATGCTTAATTGCATCCCAACGAGAGAGGCTAATGAGGCTTCTGGCTGTTGCCAGATTACCCCAGGATGAGCTTCCGCGGAAGTCAGTGGTGGTGCAGAGTGGGAGCCGCGTAGGCAAGAGGCAGGGCGATTGGGTTTTACCTGCCAGGGCAGTTTTGTTAACTGATTTTGTAGGATTCTTTCAATTTGGTGCCTTGTATCCAATAACATGGAACAGAAACATGGGGAAATAAGTCGTGAATAGCCCTCTCCTGACAGAAGCAGCAGGGAGTTTTCTGTGGTTTCACGAGTATTCGGTGTCACCGATGCATTCACTCGTCCTAGCTGTGTGTGAATGAAGTTTACCAGCCAGCTCAGAAGCTAGTATTGTAGTGTCACGCCTTTGAAATCTCTGTATTTGTAATAATTCAAATAACAGCTTGTTCAAAGGCGGATTAGATTTGGCTTTTTGGGTTTTCTGACATCATCCAGCCCCCTCTGCTCAGGTTGATGAGTCGATGTCCATCAGAGCATGTAGCACAGAGCGAGAAATAAAAACTCCAGTGGGGTGTTTACGAGAGCAGCTGGAGCTTTGGGACGTACCTCCTGTTACAAGCCTCATGCTAATTGCTGGTTTAGGAAAGAACCAGCAAGTTCGTGGCAGTGCTTGCACAGGTTTCCTCTTAGCAGCCGAGCAAATACTTCCACAGCTGAGCAAAAGCCTGATGTGGAAATGCCTCTGTAAATTTAATATGCAATAGATTCAGTTGTGTAAGGTGGCCCAGTGGCCCTTCTCCAGAGTAACCAGTAAAACCCACATCCGGCTCCGAACACGGCCTTTTTATGTGTGGCTAATCCTTCAGCAGGTTTGACATCAGGTAGGGAGGACTTAGGTTGAGAGTTTATTGCCTTTGGGAATAGAAAACCTCAATTCCATTGGGTTTCTTGGTGTCTATTACATTAATATCGATACCTCTTCATCGCAGATGGGAATGCAAAGCATTCTGCAGAGCTTCAAAATGGCTAAATGAATTCTAAATAAAACCAGGTTTAAATAATCAAAGACACAGATGTTATTCCCTTGCACCAGCCAGGGATTATTTGTCTTAATTGATTTTTACGGATATGCCTTTAGGCCCCTCCTTCCATTGTACTGCTTTTTATTTTGTGTGTGTTTGGGTTCCACTTTTTAAAGGATGGTGGGTCAAAAACCTTTCAAAAGAGTTCTTACCTTTAAGAATGAGCTTTGCAACGCACAGCAAAAGGAGGGGAGGGAGAAAAGTAAACAAAGAAACAAAAAGAAAACAAAAAAGCCCAACCCAAAGGCCCCCCGGTTGACTTTAACCACAGTTAACTATTTATTGCTCTGAAGTTTGCGCACGATACAGGGCGCTGTACCCGTGGGGTTCCTCTTGAGCTACTGACTTGGTGCCAGCTGGGGGGTAGGGAAGGAGTTGGGATAAATGAAGTGGTGACCAGTAAAACCAAAACCAAGCCGACAGCAGCAAGAAGCTGCTGTGATCTCAGTTTAGGAGAGAGGGGAAGCGCCTGGCGAGGGGCGTTTCACGGGCAGAGCCTCTTGAAAAAAAAGCAAACGCGGTCTCGTTAGCAGCCCCCTCCTGCTGGGTTTGTGGCAAAAGCCTTCTCTGATCCGCAGCCTCATCCTGGCAAAACCAATGGTGCTATTCCGTGAGATATTACAGTTCCTAAGGAACAGTGCCCCAAAATCCTCACTTTTTCTAAAGGAGCTACCGACTTAAAGCCCCCAGGGTCGCTCTAAATGCTTGGCATAACCGGAAGCGAGAAAGGAATTGGGAGGTTGATGACTTGACTTAATTTCACGTGTGATTTGTAGTCTTGATAACATTTCCAATAGAGGTGGCAGGTGATGGATTTGATTTTTTCCCACGCTGAAGCACTACGCCCTGACTTGTCAAACCAGGACTTGGTGGGATCTGGAGTAAAGGCCTCTTCTTGTTTCCTCTTCACCGCTGGTTTCCGTGCCAGCGCGGCTCTGGGGAAGCGTGGGGCTTCTCGGAGTCGCTCCTGCTGGATCACCACAGCCTTCAGCGTGGGCACGGCGAAGCTGTAGAGTCCTTCAGCCGGCCTGATCTCCACAGGTGGCCGTGGCGTGGGGCTAACCCCTGTGCCGTGGCCCGAGCCGTGTCAGTGGCCAGGCGAGGCTGACGTACAGTAGCCTGGGCAGCCGGGCGCGGGAGTAACGGCCCCACGGGCTCGTGTGCCCTGCTGAGGAGGGGGCAGCTGAGGCGTGGGGATAGCCACCCACGAGGCTCCTCTTCTGCGCCGTCAGCACCGTGTTCGGGCTGTGCAGCTCCCCTCTGACCCAGCAACGGCCTTGTCCCGGCCTCATCTCACCCTCCTTACATTTAACTGACCTTACTCGGCCTGGCCCTTAAGGCTATTTCCTACTGCAACAAAGCAACCCACCTGTTTCCGTGTGAAAACCAAGTTTTCACCTGGTTTATCAGATGTGTAAACTACAGTAACTTACCACTGGCAACCTAGAGCCCATGTCAAAGAGAATTAGGTCCTATTTTTTCCCTGCTTACCTTCAGCTTTGGTTAAGCAGTCACAAACTCTTTAAGCCAAACCCTTCTGTACATCTAACAAGCAGTTTCCAGGAAAGGAATGAGTGGCTGAGTTTGTTTCCAGGAAAAACTTTGGTTTTTTACAGGTCTGCCTTTCCATGAAAGAAACATAAACACAGCATAGCAACTTCAGCCAGCGCTTTCTGGGCGAGCTGCTGGGAGGTGTGATGGGCCAGGGCAGGAGGCTGGGGGGAGACCCCACTTCTGCTAATGCCCCAGGAGCTTCACTCTTGACTTGAATCAGGGCAGAATTAAAGCTAATCTTCAGCACTTTAAAAAAAGGTAATCCTGCTCTGAGTTAAGTCTGCCAGCAGGGTGCGGTCGGCTGAGGCTGGACAGCAAATGAGCTGTTTCCCCTTGTGAGATCAGGAAAGAAACGCTGTGCCCAAGAGGGCTCAGAACTGGGCTGGGAGCTTGGGTGGGTTTCCTGATTTTTCAGTGACATCTTAGAGTGGTTTAGGTCCCAACAGCCTCTTGTTTCTGCCTCAAGCTTCTGGTCCTCGCGTCATTAATGACTTAAGCTGCTGTACAGCGCGCCGCGCTCGCCGGCGAGCCTGCCCGGGCTTCAAGGGCACTCCCAGGCAGCAGCAAGCGACCAGAGAATCCAATTAATTACTGAATGTTTCTGGCAATCAGTCCGGCTGCCTTGCAGCTCGGCTCCTAATTGCAGGTTCAGCCACTTTTATTTTAGTTAAGCCAACATCCAATAAGTCACCTATGGCAGCTTTATGTACTTAACCGCGTGAACTGCCCCCTGCCTGAACCCAGGCCCCGGGAGGAGATTAGTGTGTTCTAAATCAAAACTAAGATTAGCTATAAAATGACTTTAATGTTCTAATTAATCCCCTTTTTCCTGCAGAAACTGTTTCTGCATTACTTGGATTATTCCAGACTTCAAAAGAACTTAAAATTTCTTTACAGGATGTTTAAAAAAGTGCCCTCTTTGAAAACAGCATTTTTAAGAACCTCTCGGCAGCAGAAGGAGTTTCTCCCTGGGGCAGGTGAGGGGGCAGTTCTCGGTCACAGGCAGCACTGATATCAGAGGAATGTCTTACATTAAAACTCAAAACCTGTGTGAAACGGTCCAAAGAAGGCGAAGCCATGTCACATCCTACCCCTCGGGGCTGGGAGGTTGTTCTGCTCTACCACCCGCGTCCAGGAGGAGCTGTCGCCCACCGCAGCCGAGTGGCAGGCTGGGGACAGGGCCCTGGAACGTTGTGCAACACCCAATGGCCCCTCCCTCCCGCACACACTCCTTGTTCCTTCACTTTCTCTCATCCAGACGTTTCCCAGGGAACCTGGTCGTTGGAGTTCCCAAGGGCTGGTCACGGTTTTGGGTTTCCTTTGAGTGGTGGGTCCTGCTTACAACCCAGGACCGGACTTGGTTCCTCTCGGGTGTGAAATATAAATCATGTTTTTATGATTTTTTTTGTAAATCTTTACTCTTTTTACACCTTGTTTTTGTAAGCTGAAGTTTCTTATTAAAAAAAAAAGAAAAGAAAAAAAAAATTCCCGTGAGTTACATCATTATTTTACATACTTTAATAAACATCTAGATGGGGGTACAGAGGAAAAATCCACGCACAATGGCTTTGCATCCTCGAGAAAACTATTCTCACTTTGCCTTGTGGGACTGGAAATAAATTCTCCCTCTTGCACGTAAAAGCTTTCCCCCGTGTCGCTGCCTCGAGCACGACAGCTCTGAGGGGCGAGGAGCGGCTCTGCAGAGGAGAACGCGGCCCCTCTGCTGACGGCTGCACCCAGCTCTGCTGGTCCTCGTGGGTGGGGGAACGACCTCTTTCCCGGGCCACTTTTGTTTCTTTCCTAGGACAGCAATTAAGTAGAATTAGACAAGGTTGGTTCTGGTTGGGTCTGCTGCTGTACAGCAATTTCAATTGGACTGTTTTAGGCTTTAGTCCTCCTGGTGCCAGGGGGGCTCTGGGTTCAGTCCTTTTGTAGCTCATTGTCACAGAATCCCAGACGGGTTGGGGTGGGAAGGGACCTTTCCAGCTCATCTGGTCCAACCCCCCTGCTGGGAGCAGGAACATCTGCAACTAGAGCAGGGTGCTCAGAGCCCCGGCCAACCTCCCCTGCGATGGTGCCAGGGATGGGGCAGCCACCA
>WTSP01010654.1:104786-126752 GCA_025331215.1 Actenoides lindsayi | reverse complement strand
TTAATGATTATTCTCTGTGATCCTACTAATCCTGTATGATTTTCTTTGAACAAAAAAAGCCTCAACAAAAAGACTCATGAGTACCTCAGACCCTGAAGGCCCTATCATTTCGTGATTTTGATGTGGAAAAGGAAGAGGGAGGTGATGGTTTTATTGCCCTCTGGCTGGAGAGGCATCTGATGAGGTGATGTTCTATACAAGTTTTATACTTTCTAGATATGTGTATTTCTCTTAAAAGAGAGATATGATTCTCAAAGGAATGATTTCAGATAGCCTTCTGCAGGGAGAGATTTCAGCCTGGAGGTTCAGAACAAAGCTATGGTGCCCATTGGCCTGCTAGATGGTAACTTCATTGCTCCATGTGCTGTGTGTGCTGTGCTGCACCCTTTTGAGATGTGGTTAACTCCCTCCAAGCCTTCCATAGGACACAATGCAACCCACTCAGGGACCCCTCTCAAGGACCCCTGGTAATTTAAAATTGTCTGCTGCGGCTAAAGTTTTTTGGAAGTCTGTCCCTAAGTAATGTGGGAACAGACATGTCATGATAAAATTTGGAAAACTGTCTGAATTAAAGCATCTACTCTTATAAGGGTAGTTTTTCTACATTCCTTATCAAATTAGCAAAGAATAATAGGTTCTGCCTGAGGAAGCAGGTATTAAACAGGCTGAGTCACCGGCTGCAATCTAACATTCTGATTTAGACACTTTCAGTAGAAATATAACATGACATAACAGGGAATACCGCCTTTAGACTCCACGAGTTTGGTGGATTAAATTTCACTGATTTTCCAATGTCACTTTGCTGATAAAATATTTGATCTGTTGATCTTAGTGTAGTAGTTATAGATCTAAAAATGTGTGTTTCATTTAGGAAGTATGTTACTTTCCTAAACCAAGTGTATTATGATACTGCAGTAGCACAGAAGTAGGAGACAAGTTTTCTTGGGAATTAGAAGACCTATGTTCTCTTCTACAACTTTTGAAAGTGTTGCACATAAACATATGCAGATAGAGGTGAACACTGCTGACACTGGTGGAAAAAAGGAAGCCCTAATGTTAATCATTTTCCAGGAACAACTGTTACTGGGTAAATTATTATATTGAGCACATGGAAGCTTTATAAAATATAACCAATCAGGCTATTGCAAACGCAATTACGCATTTGCTATAAATTGTTCATGCTGAAAATCAAACAGGAATTCTGGTGTTATATATGTAAATTGAGGTTTCAGCCATGTTATTGGCTAATTAGGTGAATGATTTACCATTTTCATTTGCAAGGATTTAGGGAATGAAGGTGTGTTTTCACATAAAAATGTGCCTTGTTAGCTCTGTTTATAGCAGATGGGGACCCATCCTCGAGGATAAAGGTATGGTAATTTTCTATTTTTGGTGCTTGTTGCATGAAATCTTCAAGAACAAGAAGACTGTGGAAAAAAAAATAATTAAATATTGGCATAAATTTAGTGAGATTTTCTTTGTAGACTTTTGGAAGCACCATGAAAAGCCTAAAATATATCCAAATCATGGACGTTATCTATAAGAATTCTAGATAACTTCCTCAAGTTCCAACTCATTATTAATTCAACCATTTGATTGCTAGATAAAAGCTAGATAAAAGCATTGTCCAGATGATCTGGTGTGAAAGGACCAGTGGAGAAAACAATGTTCCTGCACACATAGCTGAAGAAACACAGTAAGGAAAGGAGATTAACAGAATGAGAGAGCCACAAAGAGGGAAGCCAAAACAACAAAGAAGCAAACAAGCACTCTCCATGAGACAGATTACAGTCCAGCCTTCAAGAATTCTTCTGAAAACATGTAAAAGAAAAAACTCTGCAAACCATTTTTGTCTTGGCTGTCCTCTGAACAGACAACACTGTGGAGTCACAAGCTCTTTCTTAGCTGTGGCAACTTGAAACAGATTCACTGTGCCTTATATTGAGTCATGCAAAAAGGAAATATGTGCATGATAAGCAAAATTAACATGCAATACAGCAATCAACAGTTTCTCTAGAGTCTTGGGGTTAACCACAGAGTAACAACAAAAACAAAGAGTAGTAGTAAAAAGAGTTACACAGCTAGAGATATATAACCAACAAAAATGGTGATCACTGGCATTTCAGGATTGAATTTGAAAGGTCAAATATGCAATCATGAAGAAAAAACTTGCATGTGGTAGCTTGCCTAACCTGTTCCTGAGTTACCATAACTGAAAATGGATCAGTCTTAATGCATGTGGTTGTCTCACAATTGCATAACTCTCCACCTGCAAATACCAAATTTACATGGCTCAGTCTTTTTACTGAACATATGTGCTTGCATATGCCATATATTTCTGTCTCTGTTTTAAACAACTGAAGTGCTCAGCCTCTATTTGATGACTGAAATTCTTGTCCAGAAAGTGACAGGAACATGGAACCTAGGCTGTCACCTGCTCCCTTGTGATTACAGGTGACAGCAGAGCACTGAGTCCCACACCCCCATGCATATGACTAATCCAAATACACTTTGCTTTAGCAAGTCTTTCATATAGAACAATGAAGGGAGAATGAGCTACGGTAAAAGAATGAGGGAGATCAAGACATCTCTAGTCTCCACCATTTCAAGGAATGTCTTATATGGGAATGCAGAGCAACAGGACAGTTATTCTACAGCTCAGGAGTTACAAGCATTAGATAGATGTGCAACATAATAAAAGCCCCAGTACTGCAGAAGATTTCACAGTTTCTTTTGTCTCTCTCTGCTAGTTTATCCCCTAGTATTCAATAGTGTGCAGTCATGATGCCCAGTGGTATTCTAATTTCTCAGTCATCTCTTCAAACAAATGAAGCTTTCTTCTCTAGCAACTCCTTGTTAATGTGGAGTCTCTCTCCATGGGTCCTACTGAGAGTTTCAGTTGAAAACTGAAAATGCTCAGCTGTTCTACTTTGTAAAATGATTGTACTGCTTCCTCGAAACCTCTGTGTGTAAATCGAAAAGAACAAGCAGAGCAGCTGATTTGGATACATACCAAATGTATGTAAGCACCTGCAGATACATGCAAAATCTGTGTTTGTAAGCCTAACTAGCTGGTCTGCAAGTTATTGTTTGCACAGGTGTATGTGAATGTTAACATGCCTCCCCAGACTGAATCTGCCAGCCAAAATCTACAGCAAGGATGAGTTAAGAGAGCCAGTGTTAAGTCAGTTTTGTAGTCCTCAAGTAGTACATCACAGATTCGACAGTGGCCTGAAAATGTAAGTATAAGGGAGGCTAGCTGTGGACCGCTCGAGCATGCAGCTCCTCTGAGATTCATGAGGCAGAATTTTGCAGGTGAGGGATTTCTACTCTGGGGAGTAGTGCTGTGGGCACTGGAAGGCAGTTGAACAAGGAGCTTTATGACTGATGTTATGACTCTGTCTACCTTGATGACATGAAGCTGTCGTGCCTCTGTGCTTGCCATGCAATCCAGTCTAATCCTTGAACCTAGAGAATTTAGTGGGGTTTGCTTGTAATTACAAACCCAAAGAGGTCAAGCAACAGTGACATCCGTAAGTGCAACAGTGACATCCGTAAGTACAACAGTCCTGCCAAGGGCCCTGTGCTGTTTTACAGATCAAGCAAAGGAAGGAGGATGCAGACATAATTCACAACTACCTCTCCATAAAGCAGAGCTCAGCTGACCCAAAGAAACAGCTAAAATAAGATAAGTACTAGAATCTGCTTATCTTTGTCATAATTGTGCCTTGTAAGCATTGTTTTGAGGTTATGCAAAATAACTGTGTCAGATCCACAAAAAAAAAAGTCTCTCTGGATCTAAGGTTTTACAGTTGCTTTTGTGAAGGAAGTCTCGTCTGCTTTTTTGTTAGAAAATGAAGCTCAGTTCCTAGCCATATGATTAAAACAGCCTCTTTCCTCTCTCCTAAAAAAAAATAAAATCACATGAGCTCACTTACAAAAGCAACATTCAAATCCTGGGGTTTTCTGTGCTATATAAAAACACTTAGCACCATTAGCCATTTCCTGGGATAATGAACTCATGCAGCAGCAGGGTGAGTAAATGAGTGAAATGTCTCAAAGGATTTTTTATTTCTTTTATCCAAAGCCTGCTGTAGAATTGTATAAGAAACAGTTGCGGGGACAGTTCAGCAATCACAAAACCAGAAGAAACCGGGAGAAGGGGGAAACCAATCAGACATGAAAGAGGGCAGAAGAACATCAAACACACAACATCATTTGGCAGTTTTCAGGCTGTGTGGCAGTAGTTATTTTTTACTATTGTTATTGGCCTTGAAACTTTTCCCAGATTCCACAATGAGGGCAAAATGTTGCTATTTCCCAGGTGCAATACTGAGAAATGTGCAATAAAGGGCTGTTTTGGTTTGGTTTGGTTTTTTTCTTCCTACTTCTGAGAATGTTGTTGCTAATGGCCTGATTCTGTATGGTGTTGGGTGAGTTCCACTCCCACTGAGGCAGCAAAGCACTCAGCAGCATTCATAATGGACCTTTTTTTTCCAAAAAGGTATGAAAAAGCCCACTCAGTAAACCTACTAGCTATTAAACTAAATAGAGAGGAGAAGAAAGCATAGAAAGTCTCATAGCTACAATGTATAGACTTGATGTAATGCCAAATGCTTTATTTTAGAGTGGCATTGGCTTAACTTTCATGTCAGGACTGACTCTGAACTGTGCTCAGACAGCTCTGCTCACCGGTGCATAGGCTGCTTCAAAGAAGAAAGAGCTGTTCCTTCACCCCAGTTTCAATCTTTTACCATGCTGTGCCATTGCACAACGTCAAGAAGTCCAATTCCAATAAAGGTCACGTTAACGGTGGGGAGGGGGAGTCACTTCCCTGCAAAAACGGCATATTAAACCTGTGACGTTTAATCTGATTCTGCTGAACTTGGGCTGGCACAGGCAGTCTCAAATTCCACCTAGTGTGGGATTTAATGACATTAAGAGATAATTAATAACAATCTAATCTCCACCCAAACACCTCTGCAAAGAAAGAGAGCCAAGGCATAACTGGCTTCAGTGCCAACTCCCTGCAGTGCAGTTACTGCCAAGCCAACATGTTATAATACGAAAAATCGGTGCTGAAATGTTTATGTCAAATAAGGAGGTGTAGGAGTACTCCTAGCTGAAATAAACCCAGAAAAGAACTTTGAAAAGGCATATAGCTATGTGGGAAGATCCCTCACTAACTGTTCAGATCTCCTTTTTTTTCTGAAGGAGAGGGAAGCCAGGTGCCTTGGGCAGCCTCTCAGCTGCAGTAGGTGTGGCACAGCACCCTAGAAATCTCCAGTGCCATGCTGATTTTCATCTACTGAAGAGTCAGTGTGTCTTTCAAACTTCTGATCAGTATACACAAGCTCCATTTGAAATTTGCCTAAGTCTCACAAATTATGGTATTTAAATAATTCAAAACTTACCCTGCAGCCAGGTGAATTCCCTGACTAATCTATAGAAGTAGAACCACAACAAACCTGTGAGTTCTCAGCAGGCTGGTTAGACTAAACCTACTCCCTGTAAACATAAAGTAGCAGATAAGGTTGTCCCGCAAGTAACAAGGTCACAGACTGTTCAGCTGTAGGAGCAAACTTGATTAAGACTGGTGATAATCTTTTGAAAGATAGTAATTTATCTCCATTTAAAGAATATTATCTTTGTTCTACAGCTATCACAGAGAACAAGGTTAACAAATATTTCCTGATGAATTTTTGAAAGCTTTAGTCAGATCTTGTACATTTAAGCCTTTCTAAACAGCTGTCACAGACAAAGAAACAGTGTCAAATTTGTACACAGACTTACCTAATGGCCTTTATCTCAGAAAGTAGTTTATGATTTACACAGTCTCTACCTTTACTTAAACAATTTCTGTTTTGCTCTGTAGTGAAGGCAATCTTCTAGCATTACTCACATGGGAGAGATTAGCCCCAAAGACTGATCTTGCTGAGAGAAGTTAGGAGAATCAAAAACATGCAGAGACATGATGCAAACCGTGTAATAATCAGCTTTTAGTACTAATTGCTTATGAATTGTCAGTTGACTGTATTTGGATATAAAAGTTATAAGTGCTTTCTGTATTGAAAAGGATTGTGCTTATAAAATGTTTTCTATCCTCCTTAACTTTCAAGTACACTATCACCTTCCATGATATTACATAAATCTGAATAAAAATATATTTTTTCTATCCTTGAAATAACATTAGCAGCATAGGTAGATTACAGTAAGAGCTCTATATCATATACGAATTCATAGATCTCCTACTCTGAAGAGAAAAAGAGAAGAAATTATTCCTGGATTTAATGAAGAAATAATCATTATTGCACACTATGTATATTTGTTTTAAAGAACTGATTCCTGTAGTTTCTTTCTGGGAGTCTTTTGTTACGTATAGGATAGCTATCTGCATAACAGAAAAAGCTATGTGTCTATGCATATAAATTACATATATGAGTATGGGCATGCATATGTATATGTATAGATATACATGCACATTATATATATATTGATGCATCCATCTCCATATCCACAGACATGATGTGTTATTTGATACTAAGTCATTTAATTTTAGGAATATATCAGAATGAAAAATAGAAAAAATGCATCAAGACTGTATGTTTCTTTGCACCTATTCATACTGATGAAATTTCTCTGCAATTGTTCTGTGATCAAATGCTTTTAGCCGGTTAGGTCATGCAGTAGATTTTGTTAACTTCAGTGAAGAAGATTCTGAGGCTACTTAAAGATATAATTTTAAACACAAATTCTAAATTGAGATTTTGCACCTGAGATTTAAACAATATCTTTGATACATTAGTACCACTTGATCTAAGAATTTGTAACTCTTCTATTTTTCTCAGGATGTAGCTATGAGGCTGTATATAACACGGTTTTAGTGATGGCAGCTGACTTCCTGGTGAGGCCTGTTGCCAGCTGTTTCAGCAGCTTTGCAGTTGCCATTTGATCTGAGAATTAGCACTGTTGAAAGTGTGCCAAGGCCACCTTGTGCTTTGAGGCAGTGTTTTCCTCTGATTCCTGTTTGACGGACAGTTCTACTACAGATATGTCGTAGAATTACTAAAAAGTATTATGGACGTGAGCAAAAATATAGTACCTGTAGTATCACTATACCCATGTATCAAGGATCAAGCGGGTAAAATGAAAGGTACATTGAAGGTGCTGGTTGTATTTAATTTACATTCCCAGACAAGCCAAGGATCCATATCCCACAGAGTAAATGAGAAAAAAAAAATGGGTGTCATGTCAAAAATGATGCCAGAGTTGTCCCACCTATAGTTTACAGAACACGTGGTATAACAAACCAGTTAAGTATGGTTCCTAGGCAAATATAGATACAGTCCAAATCAGAAGATGAAAATGGGACTGAGCCAGCCAGGACAGTGTCAGGTGATATGGGACACTGCCCAGAACTTGTGAATTGCAGGAATGCATACACATGATTTGGAGGATATTCACAGCCAGCTAACTGTAATATGATGCACCAGACCTACAAAGTAGGTGGCCAATTACTAAAAAAACTAAAATTCTGCCAAGGCAGGCATAGTGAGGCACTCATGATGCATGCAGAGTAGTTTTAACCTGTTAGAAAAATGCCCTAAACAGACAGAAGACAACAAAGTAGAGTCCTTGCCACGTGAAACACTCAACAGCTTTGCAAGTCTGAACCTTATGATAATGCAAGCTAAAAAGCATATAATCTAAATGCCAGGACATTAGATGGGTACACAGTTCTTTGTCATAAGTGCTGTACTCAAATGCACAGTGGACATGGAGTAATATACTAGTCAGTGTCTAGAAAGAAAAGATAAATTCTTAGACCATCATTATCCGTTTCCATACTGTCTAATTGGTTTTTGTCTGTTACTGCTATAGTATTTGGTAGTGAGAATGCAATTCTTTTCAGGTACTTTGGCTCATGCCATAGTAATGGTTAACAAATGAGAGAACAAGAACAAAGAAATGCTACATTAAAATTGGGCTTGACCTTATCACCAATACAAGGTCTGAAAAATACATCAGCCTTAATTATCTCAGGCACTTTAGCCTTCATTCATAGTACATTTTATTTCTTTAAAAGTACCTAAACAAAATTGTAAAGCTGATTTCTAATGTCATAAAACACAGACAACAGAATGAACAAAGAATGAGAGATGGGTGTTTCTCCAAGAGGAAGATAGTTCAAAGCTGCCTAAGACTGATAATGATGAAGAGTTGCTACCATGAACTGTGATGGAGTAGAATGTCAGGATACCTCATCAGAACCATGCAGAAGCAGATCTTCCACAGCACAAAGCACACAGTGTATGGTCCCATCAATCTATACCCTTACTGTCTCTACTGCCTTGCTCTGAACCAGATCAGTGGCGGTCTGTCTGATGAAGGAACAGCAGAAGTTGTGAATAAGCTCTGTTATAAACCCAGATATCCCATGTCAGTCACGCAAAAGCAAGAGTTTCTGGTTGGCTTAGACCCAGCAGGTTGATGTCATCAACCTGGTGGTCTGAGCTTACTCAATGAGGACACATTTGATGATGTGTCTGTCTTCTGCTGGCCCCGTACTTTGTCCAGTGATTCAAGTTCTAGGAATAGATAACTGCTGTTAAATCCAAGTTGGATTTGTAGCTATAGTGGGGATAATATGTATTCTGGATTACTGATTGCAAATAAGAAGAATAAACTGAAGGACATATAGGTGCATGAACAGTGGGATATATGCTATTCACAAATACATTCATATGGGAATTAAAGAGATTGATATTTGTCAGCATAGTGAAATTTTGGAAGTTCTTGGAAAAAAAAAAAGAGGAAAAAGTTTTGCCATCCTCTGTTAATTTATGAAAATGATAACAGAAAAGTAGAACTGACGACACAGAAATCATCACATTTCCTCTGGTCTTGTCCCAGATTATTTAGTGTTCCCAGAATATTAAAATTCAGTGAATGGCACCATAGAGACCTTTCCAAGCAATTGAGTAATCCACAGTGTCTTTCATGAGATAAAGTCATATAATAAATAACATCTGCAAAATGCAAAATGATGTGCAAATAAGGTTCTTGATAGGTGAATCTGAAACTGGTGTGGTTTTGTGCACTTGTAAATTCTTGCTCCTTTGCACAACTATGGCTTTCACATGACAAGTTGTCCTTACTCACTTCACTGTACTCCTTGTACACTTGGCTTCTACATTGTGGTAGGTTAACTGTGGCTGGCAGGTAAGTCCCTATCCAGTTCTCCCCCAGATGCATGCGGGAGAAAATCAGAAAGGCAAAAGTGAGAAAAACTCATGGGCCAAGATAGACAGTTTAATAAATGAAGGTGTCAAGGTTTATGGTTGGGCCAATCACTAGATTGATGACATATTCCTCTCTATTAACCCCTTTTCCTTCCCAAACAGGAAGAGAAAGAGAATAAGGAAGAGAGATTTACGGATTGGAAAAGAAAACTAAAACAGCTTTAATGAAAATGGAATATAGAAAAATATACACAAAACCAATATTGGGCCAGCCTCCTGATGGCAATTACTTTACTGCCACCACTGATGCTGTGGAGCCGGCACTGTGGAAGTCTCAGACTGGATTCTGCAGCAGACAGGAGCTGGATTCAGGAACACATCGATTGGGATTGAAGGCAGAACAAAGAGAGTCCTCCTCAGATGCTGGCCATCGAAGGAAAGAGCTTGACCCTCGTGATCCCTCAGCTTTATATTGAATATGACTTATATGAGATGGAATCCCTTGTTGGTCACTGTAGGGTCACCAGGCTTGCCTGCTCCTCCCTGCAGGTGTGGCCTATTACTTTCTGAGCCCCCAACATAGCACACAAGATCTTGCAGTGGCCTTGGTCTGCAAACCAATCCTTGGTAGTAACTCTAAAGATGGAGCATTATCACTGCTAGAAGCAGACACTGCCTGTGAAAACAGGCTGCTAACTTCAGGAAGCACAATTACTTAGAAGAGACTGAGCTAAAAAGTAAGATCATTGAACAGAATGAGTTCTGCTTTAACTCAAATAAGGACAGCAGACAGAAAAAGAAAAAAAAAAAACCAAAATGTGATACAAAGGGAATCACCACCTCCCATCAGGAGACTTATACTTTGCTAGTCTCCAAGCAATGGCTACTTTGAGAATGACCTCATCAACCCCCGACATGTTGGTTTTGTTTGTTTGGGTTTTTTTCTCTGAGCATAGCATTATATGTTAGAGAGTATCCCTTTGACCTGTTGGGGTCAGCTGTTCTGTCCGTGTCATCTCTCAATGTCTTGCCCACTTACAACTTACTATCTGAAGTGAACGGTGTGAGAGACAGAGGAAGGCTTAACAGTACACAATCATTGCTCAGCAATAGCCAAAATATTGGCGTTATCAACACTTTTTTTTTGGCACAAATCTAAAACATAACACCACACAGACTGCAATGAAGAAAGTTAACTCCATCCCAGTCAGATCCAGTAATCACATCAATCTACATTTTAGTATTGGGAAAACATAGCTCAGTCAGTAATTTACTCTTCTGAATAACACTGGCAATTCAATGATGATAGAGAAGCTTGTTTCCAGCTACCTCTTGAAGACCAGGCAGTGTTCCAGGACACTGGAACTTTGCTTATTCATTGGGAACAGTTAGCAGCCCACACAATTAGTACCATTTGGAGTCCTGAAGAGTATAGGTAGAATGTGTTTTGTAGAATGATGGTATTCTCAACTTCACAAATTCAATGGATTACATATATTTATGCTGCAGCTATTTTTTTTTCTGGGTGCTTCAAAGCATTCTTGGGGATACATTATGCATTAGCATATAAGGTCCACATAAATACTAGGAAAGAGCAGCCTAGATACTGGACCATGCTGAAGTGAACTGAACCAAATTTCATGCAGTCTCTGAATTATTTATTTATGTGGGTACTCATATGGGTTTTACCTATTGTTTGGACTTCTTATGACATATAAGATGCTTCCTCATTAATAAATGGTTTTTCCAACAGCATGAACTCTCAACAGTGAATGCTGAAGTGTTCTTTGTTTACACTCACTCACAAAAGTGGAATTCAGAGGCATCAAAAACTAGAAGAGGGTATCTGGGAACAATGGGGTCATCTGTTAGTAAAACAATATTCTATTTGACTTCCTATTTTCTTCTGTGTCCAATAAAACTGTCCTTTCTACTGTCATCTACTAGTTCTGATGTTTATTTTATGTTCTTGATTCTGTAGTCTAGAAGGCTGAAAGAGAAAGAAACCCATTTTGAGTATATTTAGGGAAGTTTACAGCATTCCTTATCAGTCTAGTTCCTATTAAACAAGAATGGTTGAAGAAATCTGGTCAGTACTGCCCCAATTTAAAGCCATTCAAGTCCCTTATAAAAACAGGCCACAGCTGATTCAGGGAATAGCACTCTGTAACTCACCCCCTACACAGGCACTGGAACCTGGTTACAGTTCAATAAATAAGACCTCTTCACCACTGAGAGGATATACTTTTTTAGCTTAACTAAAATATCTAGAAATAATGGAAAATGAAACTAATATGTCAGTATTGACAAAAAATATTATCAGTCCTGGCTAAAATCAATTCCTCCTTCACATATTTTATTTTATCTTATTTACAGGCCTTTCTATTGCTCTCCTCTCCAAATTACCTACAGCATTCATAGACACCAATGAGGTTAGCATCAGGCAGCACCAGGGAGACCAGAAAGATTAATGTCTTAATTTTTCAGATGAGAAAATGGAATCGCACCTCGCAGAAGTGGCTTCTTCCAGATCAGAGAGGACACAAGGAGCTGATCACCATGAAAATATGAGTTCGAATTTGGGTGTTCTGCTTCTCAATTCAACATCTTCTTTTTAACATTCGCTTTCTTAAAAGTGGATGATACCTATAGCCAATATAAATTCATTTGATACAACATACTTAATAACTATTAACAGCATTTGATATCAATGAAGAAAAAAAAAATCTGATTGAAAGGGGTGGGTCGGAGGGCTAAGTAAAAGAAAGCAATATATGTTGTATCTTATATTTTAAAGAATGTAGTGTAAATATGAATATTCATATTCTGTTTAGTGTTCCAAACTAAAAGTTAGTAGTTCCACATTGTTCAGATATGAATTGAGTAGACTCTAGTATTTATTTATCTGTCTTCAAATATCTGTTACGTTATATTTATGATGATGCTTACATGTTCTTTCACTGTTTGTGTGGTAAATTTAAGTCTTAATTATTCTCTGCTACTGTGAACTTTTTTACTATGGACTAAGTTTTTCTTTCACACAACGGAAGGAAAATAATGACCTAAAATCTGAAGTATGTGTATGTAAGGGCTAATCAATAGCTCTAGTCAAACAAATTCTTCTGACATTATAAAATGCTGTGGGTTCAGATGCTGCCTATGAAAAAGAGAGAAAAATTATATAGGATTATTTAGGTGAGGAGGAAGGGTTAAATTGTAACATTAACAATTTTACTTATGACATACAAACTTCATTCCATCTCATCCAGCAAAATCCAAGGGAATTATTCATTAGGAATGAATCAGTACCATTGTTGGGAGGCAATTTTAATGGCTAGTTCATTTAAAGAAGGTTTCTTTGAAAGGAATTGGTCAACTGCCAGAAGCTGTTTGCAATGACAAATTGCTCACAATGAATTGTTTAGAGAGAAAACACTACTTTTTGTTTATGAAACAAATCTTCATGCCAGTCAGTCAAGCTTGAGTATGAAGGATGTTTGGTGTAAGGTCATGAATGTAACATCGGTTTGTTTTTCTTTGCTGTTTAGTTCTCTTGAAGTCCTAACTGCTAAATAGCTGTAAAAAGTAGTTAGCAACTCCAGATTGGGTCCATTATTGTAAGGCAGAGAGGCTGTCTGGCAGCCCTTTAATACCTGTCTCTTTTCTTCATTGCAAATCCTCCTGTATTCAGGGGGTAATCTGAAAATATCTGTGTGCAATGACTTGTGGACATTTTCAGGGACTCTAATGATGTGCTCGATTGTTTAAATTCAAACTTATCTTACATCAGCTACAAAGCCTCTCTGAGTGTTTCATTCAAACCATCTAGCTCCTGTGAAGAAGCAGTATGATTGCCAGTGCTCCCTCAGAGCTGCTAAGAAATAACCATTAAAATTTGCTTTTAATAGTATTTCTTACAGCACAGTAATTTAATAAGGTGTGTTGTTCACAAACATTGCAGAGGTTGTTTGTGCAGTAGTCAGTAAGTACAATCAGATTAATGTTTTTGCCAGAAAATGTTATTGCAAATGTACTCAGAAGACTGCAATCAATTTTCTGCACAGCACAGAACACAACCTATGTCCAGTTGCACAACACAGCGTGCCATTCTCCTTTTGCCTACACAGAAACAATTTACAAGAGGCCATGCTGTGTTTCCAGTGCATTTATCTTTTTCCTAGGGTGAATATAATGTCAACCTGCCTGTTCTTTAAAGACAATAATTTCACGTGTTTCACACATATCTTGCCTCTGTGTAAGAAAGTTGCTATGAAAATCCATGATTACATTTTTCTGCCTACAAAAACTTTCCAGATAGCTTTGTCCCATTTAAAAGTTTGCATTTCATGCAGTAACTGCCAACGGGTGTGCTAATACATATATGATGGGTGAGGGGGATATTTTCCAGTAAAATAATCCATCTAATTTTCAGCAGAGGGGAAAGGTACTTTCTGTGGTCATTGATTGACCTTTCAACAAACAGAATCCTAAACCAATTTACTAGACAGACAAGGCAATAGATCTGTTCAAGCACAACAAAAAGGTGGAAGAAGCAAGCAATAAGTATAAACAATAGTCAGATATTAATCTGCTGTTACCAGTAAGCAAGCTACAGAGGTAACTACAGATCAAGCATTGAGTACTTTCATAAAGAATCACAGACATTGTAATTGAAAAGTGTTCACTGTGCTGTACTTCAGAGCAAAAGTTATTATAATTGTTTTAGACATTTGCCCCTCACGTGCTTTCTTGAAGTCTTTTATTTTGATATTTACATTTTTTAATACCAGTATACAGAAAATGGAATGCATGTGGGACAAAAATCAGTGAAATTCACAAGCTTGCGGTTCCTTAATGCTCAGGTTTCTGCATCAGTGAGACCACGAGCACAATGGCCAGGTTTATTTTTAAGTTTTGCAATTTTTACACTTCCAAATCAGTCACATACATCAGTTACCAGTACAGGTGTGATTTGATATTTGCAAAAGAAAAGCACTTATGTAAAGGCAGATCTGATTTAAGAGGATGTCGTATCTCAGTCCTCACCTTTCCTTATCTCCTTGCTCCTACTGAAGAGTGCTAGTCAAGTGTCTCAGTTCCTCAAAAATATTTTAAAATATATCTGTATAGCAAATATATTTTGCTTAAGTGTAGTCATTTCATAGAATCAGCATAGGGCACAGTCACAAAAATAGTTCCTCAATACATTTCAGGGACCATAATGGGGAGGTGTGCAACTGATCTGGTCTAAAGATTAATACAGAAAAATACTGAAATTCTAAATGTTCATCAACATTTTTACCATGAAACTCTATGCTGATTTGATTTACACTGCTACCCCAGAGTGAGTGATGGAGGATGTAGAAGATCCCACACACTGAGGCTGTTCCTAGGTCTTTTGTGTCATGGAAAACCACTCATAATTAAAGAAAGTCCTCCAAAAAGTCATGACAACTCTCTGGTTTTGACCGCAATGATAATCAGTTTTATAGTTTTTTGAAAACAAAACAGATTTCAAAGCTGATATAATTTCCTCTGTCACTGGAGAGTAAATATGTCAACTTGTTTCTTATTCCTGATAAAATGTACATCTTGTGTCCAGTTTGGACTGAAAACTATTTCTTTTTTAGTGAGCTCTGTCTTATCTGTAAGTATTGTTTAGTTATAAAGCTCATAGATCATTTAAAAATAATTGCAAAATGAACAAAAGAAATGGGCTTTTTTGGTCTCTAAACTGAACTGTTTCCTTAGAGAGTACTTTTTATCTCTATTCTGAATGCACATACAATGAATAATAAAGGTGAAAAATCATGCACTCATTTACGCATGCAAAGTAACTCTGCTGCAGTAAGCAAGTCTTTAAGATCATTGTACACCTAACTTTTTTTAGTGTTAGGACACTGTTGCAAACACAGCTAGCAATAAAGGTATGAAACCACCAGCTTGCTGTGAAACATTGTTAACAATGTTTATGTGGTTAAGAGCGAGTTCCTGGAGAACCCAATTGTGGCCAAAAAATGGTATGCTATAAGAAGTCATCATTAATTATAGTGATAATTACATCTGAAGAAGACTGGAGATAAGAATATCTATTGCTTTTTGTGTTTCCTTCTTGGCTTACACAGACTTGAGAATTAAAAAAAAAAAAAAAAAAAAAGGGATTCCTTTGCTAGGGAAAAGGGGCTCGGAGTCCTACAAGAGTGAACATTGCTCTCTGGTGTGGGCAGGCATTTTGAAAAGACCCTGAATTTTGTGAATCTTACAGCATTGCCTTGTCAGGTTGAAGTACTGAGATGTAGAGAATGGCCTTCCATTCCAGTGTCTAGGGATTACTAAGTGAGCTGTTTGCTTGTTTGTTTGGTTTTTTCCCTTCCAAGTACTAATCTTCTTTCCTGCAGCTGAGTAATGGCACAGGAGGAACAGTAAAATAGAGGTCCCTGATCTATGTAAATATTATTTTTGTGCCTTTTTTCAGCAACAACCCCAGGCAACGCTATAGGCCTGGGGAGGAGTGGCTGGAAAGCTGCCTGGCAGAAAAGGCCCTGGGGATGCTGGTCGACATCTGGCTGAACATGAGCCCCCAGTGTGCCCAGGTGGCCCAGAAGGCCAACAGCATCCTGGCCTGCATCAGAAATGGTGTGGCTAGCAGAAGGGAAGCAATTGCATCCCTGTACTTGGCACGCATGAGGCCGCACCTTGAGTGCTGTGTTCAGTTCTGGGCCTCTCACCACAAAAACGACATTGAGTTGCTGGAGCAAGTTCAGAGAAGAGCAACCAAGCTGGTAAGGGTTTTGGAGAACAAGTCCTATGAGGAGATGCTGATGGAATTGGGATTTTTTAGTTTGGAGAAAAGGAGGCTGAGGGGAGACCTCATCGCTGTCTACAACTCCCTGAAAGGAGGTAGTAGTGAGGTGGGTGCGGCCTCTTCTCTCAAGTAAATAATGACATGACTAGAGGAAATGGCCTGAAGTTGCACCAGGGGAGGTTTAGATTAGATATTAGGAAGAATTTCTTTATTGAAAGAGTAGTTGGGTGCTGGAACGGGCTGCCCATAGAGGTGGTGGAGTCACCATCCCTGGAGGTATTAAAAAAATGTGTAGATGAGGCACTTCAGAACATGCTGTAGTGGGCTGTTTGTTTGCATGGTTGATTTTTGCCCCCCCTTTTTTTATTTGTTTGGTTTTTGTTTTGTTTTGTTTTTTGTTTTGGTTTTGTTTGTGTGTGTTTTTGTTTATTTTTTGTGTGTGTTTGTTTTGGTTTTTTGTTTTGTTTTTGTCTGTGGTTTTTGTTGTTGTTGTTGATGGTGATCTTAGAGGTGTTTTCCAACCATGACAATTCAGTGATTCTGTGCTCAGAGATACTCAGCTATAAACAGTTTTCTGCAGGCTTTCTAATTTGGTCCATCACAACTTCTCACCAAGTCAAACAGATCTGTGTGACTATGGTAGATAAGCATGACAGAGAAAGGGTGTCTATAAACAGAGGCAGAAAAAAATACAAGTTCACATCTGGGTCAGTGCACAATCACTTGTGTCTGGAAAGTAATGTCAGTGAACAGCAGCAATTCACAGTGCTTTAAAAAATAAAGCACTTCTGGTCTGATCTAACTCTCATTGAAATCAGATGGAATCTTTATCCTGATTACAATGGGAACTGCATAGAAATGTAATTCAAATACCAATGTGATTACATCATTAATACATTCACAAATATAGCTATTTATTAGAAATATGGAATACAATATGAAACATTATCTGGAAATCAGAGTGCCTTTGGGAAAAACCAAAACCAACAAACAAACAAAAAAGGAAAATTACGAAAACCAGTTTGTCATTTGCAGAAAAGCTGAGTGAACTTACTAATACTCTGTTTATGAGCATTTGCAGAAATGTTCTTAAGGGTTCATCTGTTCCTACTTTGCATTCAAAAAATTGGTATGCAGATTAAAAATACAACTTTAAATATACATTATTATTTTTTGAACTCAAAGGGTAGTGTTGCTCTGGCACATAAGATCACTGAACTGGTAAATATAGGTAAACATTTGAAGCTTGCTCATACAAGTCCTTGTTTTCACCTGGCAAGTGTGTACATGTGCAGGGCTTTGCAGATGTGCTACTTCTCCTGTTAACAGCAAACTTTGAATAGAAGCTCTTGTTTCCAAATTCTGCCCCACCTTTCATGGTAAAAGCAAGTGAAAATGCTGATTTCACAGGACAGGGAATGTAGTAGAGTCACATCACTGTTGGCTGGCTGGGGCTTTTCAAAATTTCTTTGCAAAAATCTGGTGTATTTAATATTGGACAAATGCTGTAGGGGTGCCTAGAAGTGGTAATTCAACCTACCTGTGAGATCAGTGAAGAAATAGAAGAAAGGGGGGATGCTGGTGACAAGGGAAGTGCAGAAGTGAAGCTATCATTTTCATATGTAGGCTGTTGATGTCTATCTGCCCACTCCCAGCATACGGGGAGCTCCAGAGTGTCGCTGGCTCATCTGTAATGAGGAAAAATGTGAGATGTGTAAGTTATCAAGGAATATTAGTCTCCACACAAAAAATAATCTCCCTCATGATCCCTGTACACATTCTTTCCTTTTGACATTCGAAACATCTCATAGAGGTCAGGCCTTCTTGTGAAGGGTAAAGGTTCAACAATGACATGAACTGTCCTGTTGAGTCTCCTATGAAGAATTCGTACATTCATCCAGTCCATTCTCCCCATTTGCCCCCAGACTGATGAAAGCCACCTATTCAGTTGACTGTACTGTCCTGATCATGCTACGTTTGGTTTTGTTTTCTTAATGAGTCCCAAAATCACACCATTAATGAATGAGCTGCCCCTATGGCACTGATGAGCCTTATGCTTCTGACACATGAAGCTTTGCAAAGCTTATGTCATTGAAGAATTTATTGTTTTTCCCATATTCTGCTGTTTTTCCCTATCAGTTTGCTAGTGCATTAGACAACTAATCATTGTTTTACGCATCCATTTGATGTCTTATTAACTTGGATGGAAAATAAGCAGTTCTTACCCCAAAAAAAGAAACCAGGAACAAGTACATTGGCTGGAGAAACTGCAATAAAAAGGAACAGAAAAGAGGAGTTACCAAAAACTAGGAAGGAAAACACAAGGCATTCAGGCAAGTGGTAGAGGAAAAGCAAGATCAGGTATTATCTCATACACAGATTAATACATGGACAAACAAAAATGTATAAGAGTTGATCAAGTGCTCAGAGGTTTTACACTTTGGACTCCATTTTCTGGATATTTATTCTGACACTTGCATATTCTTCTGTGACTTTGTGCTCTCAACTGTGTTGTCCAGGTTACTTAATAGAATGCGGAAGTCAAATCAGATAATACTTGAATATTTTGCATGTATTTCAGCCATTTAAATTACTTACTGCTTAGTAGGTTTTCCATTTCTCTCTGTTAGGCTATATTGATAGCCTAAGTAAGATGCTTAAAACTTTTCATTAAAGCTTCTTGTTGTGTTTAAAATGTAATGAAGTTATTGTGAATTTGCAGTCTTCATTAGATCTTTTTTAAAGAAGCGTAAGAATATTGCCATATAATAACAACTTACATTCCATGATAGCTGTTTCATTCTGCTGCTTAATGAAAAAGAAATAAAGCCTCATGGAGATGTTTTAAATACTACATTGCAGCCTGTCTTCAGAAATTTGACAAAAAAGCTTCCATAATTTTATTCCATGCTGCTAACTGTACTACAACTGAAAAATCAGAGTAGTTATACTAATATTTTTAAGATAAACTGTAAAACTAAAATGGAATAATATATCTTCCTAAAAATCAGATACCACATTATCAGATGGCTCTGTAAATACATGTGTGCTTTCAAAATTTATTCTCAACTTTTAGCTCACCTTTATTTAAATACTGTTTTCCCCTTTCTATGAACCAGTTGAGTCTGATTTTCCAAAGTTATAAGGTTGTTCAGAAATCTGTCATTTATTAATGTTAATAACATTGATGTGAAAACCTGGCATATTTGACAACAGTGGGACTTTCTTAGTACCTTCAGAGCAAAAGTTTAATACAATTAGAGACTTACCATGGAAAACTCATTCTGCCCTACGCTGAGCTCAGTCAGGTGAGTGCAATGCAGAGCTGGTGACAGCTTTGGTAAATCAGGAAGCATGAGAGAAAGAGAGAGAGAGAGAAAGAAGACAATTATAGCAATTCAAATCGTATAAATGTGGAGCTACATCAGAACTATATATATATTTTTAAATTGGTTCTCAAATTCTGTTTTCTAAATAAAGAGTAATGATTAGGTTAATGATTAGACTCAATGATCTTAAAGGTCTTTTCCAATGTAGGCAGTTCTATGATTCTGTAATTCTGTAATGCATTCTTTTGAGTAAAAACTTCCAGGGTCTCATTGTGCCTTCCTAAAAGAGCTTGCATTTTAAATTTACAGAAGTTAAGAATGCAATAGATGGCTCAGTCTTGTCCTTTTCAGTAAAGATTTTCGATTTTCATTGTTCTTTTCCATTGAAAATTGAATGATATAACTATTTAGCAGTGAATGCTGATGTACAACGAAGCTGTTATTTTGCCTGGCTAAAAGAGTGGGCATTGATATTTACAGCTAACAGAGTAATATCACACTGGAAGAATGAACAATTTTCCGAAGTTCAAAGCAGAGCCATGAGCAGAACCCAGATTCCTGTCTTGTGCATGTGCTAAGTGTAACACTATCAATTCATAATACACCTAAAATTAATTTTAACTCCAGAGCACCAGTCCTTGTGGCTTTGTTGCAAGTTATTGGAGCTGACTCTTCAAGAGTTGACCCTAAACTACAGAAATAAAACAAATGGGCAGAAATATATCACCAAATGGTCAGTGCAGTTTTTACTTCCTCTTGTTTCATTTGGAAACAGCATTATTCAACTTGCAAGGTAAGTGAAAAAGAATCTTATAGACTCTCAGTCTTTCCCTTGCAGATTACTATTCTGACTTCCAAATTAAAAAGCCATTTTTCAACCATGAAGTAATACCACCAGGCTAAATGTTTCATGTTGGGTTTTCTGTTCTACTAATTCGATAGTTTGGTGGTACCATCTCCACCTCCATGGCTGGCTGTTATTATGCAACAATATTTTAAAAAAAAAGAGAAGGAGAAGAAAAAGAAACAGTCAAGGAAACATCTCTGTGGTACATGGCCATGTTCACTTCCTATTATTGTTTGAAACATGCAATCTGAGTTCAAGTGGGCTTTCGCAACCAGACAGAAATCTTAGAGCTAGAAATGAACTCTCTCTAACCCAGGACCTTTCTGCCTCTCTATTTCTCACTCTTTCTTTTTCTCTTCACCAAGCCCAAAGCCAGATAACACTTTCCCGCTGTGAATTTTTTAAAGTTACTCAACAGCTCTGGGAAATGAGAGCTGTCATAGTTTTTGGATAAGAAAATCATCTGCTGCTCACACGGATCTATGAGCTGATAGGAGTTAATTGACAGCTTGCAGGATTTCTTCTCCAGGCAAAGTTAGAGGGAATGGGAGCCCTGTGGATTTCATTTGGGCAGAGATAAAGCAGGTTTTTATTCAGTGCTCATGGAGAGAACATAATTAACCTTTTAGAAGTTTTAAAAATGATCAAATTGTTATTCATTTTTGCAAACGAGAAAAGAGACCTTCTTTCTCTGCCAGGAAAATGCCAGTGCAGGTTTCAAGGTCACTTGATGATTTTCTTTGACTGAAAAGATGGAAGTTGGGGAAAAAAGAGGAAAATACAAAGATTGAGAAATGTCACCACGAAATCACACATCATTCAGGATGTGAAATGAATGAAGGTCCTTTTATAACACAATATAGCTTAGTTAACATATACTGCATATTCATATTAGCCTGCTCGACTCTATAGGTGGTGAAGGTTTGCATTGTTATTGCAAAAAATAAATTTATTACTAGCAGCTGTCTTTCATGGTGCTGCTTTATTTTTTATAAAATCTATTCTTAAAGGAGAAAACTGACCATTATGCAAGGTCAGTGGCTTGGTTTTCAAGATGTGTCATGTAATATATTGAAATGTGTCAAGGTTTAGGGTCAGAGCTGTCCACTAGACCTGCAATAGATGCTCTCTATTAACCCCTCTCCCTTTCCAAAGAGAAAGGGAATAAAGGAGAGAAACTTATGGATTAGAAAACTAAAACAGCTTTAAGGAAAATAATAAAATGGAATATATAAAATATATACCAAACCAGTATTGAGGTTGACCCCCCTGATGGCAATTATGTCATCATCACCACTGATACTGTGGAGCAGTAAGGAGAACACTGGTGAAGTCACAGACTGGGACTCCGCAGCAGATGGGAACCAGACTCAGGAGCTGGATTCCAGAACTTAGATTCAGTAACACACAGATGGGGATCAAAGGCAGAGCAGACAGAGTCATCTTTAGATGCTGGCCATTGAAGAAGAGAACTTGCAGCTCATGAACATTCAGCTTTAAACTAATATGACATATATGGGATGGAATCCCTCGTTGGTCACTTGTCCTGTCCACTTCTCCTGGCAGGTGTGGCCTTTTACTTTCTGCACTCCCAACATGGTACACAAGATTTATCAGGGACCTTGGTCTCCCTAGGAGCAAGTATTAAGCAAGAGCCTTTCTGCAGACCAGTCATTGCTAATAACTATAATCATCAAATGTTATCACTGCTAGATGCAGACACTGTGTAAATATGCTGTTATA
>WTSP01010654.1:35825-54567 GCA_025331215.1 Actenoides lindsayi | reverse complement strand
AGTTTTAATGGAAAGGAGAAAGAAATCTTCAACAATCTGAAGGGAATTCACACTGACAACACTGAATATCACAGTGAATGTCTGCCGTTTCTAACCTAAGTACAGACAGTGCAGCTCACCCAAGGATTGAAAGGGGATGGAAGGGACTACATGGCAGCTACCACTACTTGCACCTTGTCTCACTTGCACCTGGACCTCACACTGGGAGAGTTTTCACAGGTCTCATTTTCTTGTTTTACTGCTACTTTGACCACTGACATAGGAAAGCATATTAAACAGATCTTCTCACTCTGGATGATGTGCAGACTCTTCCCCAACTTTCACATTTCTCTAGCAGTGAGGTGGGAGACCTCTCAGGCCTCTCATTCTCCACTCTAAAGGAAAAGAAAAATTACCCCACTTTCCACATGAGCTTTAAAAAAAATAAAATCTCATAAATATTAATAAGAAAACAGTCAAAAGACACAAATGGGTTAAATGGCAGACAGATGTTTTTTGCTCTTCTTTCCACAATGAGCCATTTCTTCCCAGCATGACAAAACCTGTTTTCTAGCACCTCCAGTCCAAATTGACCATTGCTTGCCAGAAACAGTGTTGAAAGATATGCTCTTCTTTAAACAAATTGCACTGAAGTCCCGATGTAGTTACTTTCCAGATTTCCATGTTACAAATTTGCAGGTCAGCAATATATATACACAACACCAAAAAACGGAAGGTACAAAGCAATGACCTGAAGCTGTTCAGCATTTTTTACACCCCCCCCCCCTTTTTTTTTTTTCCTTTTTCATTTCTAAACTACAATGTTAGAGTTAGAATTGCACAGGTGTGTTTTTTGCATTAACAGCTAGCACCTGATATATATATATATGTTATCCACTTGATACACAAAAGTCTAATCTATAATCTATATTTAATTATGTCCAATACCAGTAGCACTTTGATGAACATAAAGCAGAAATGGAGTTTGATCTAATTTGTAACATTTTAGCTCTCATTATTTTATTAACAGCAAACTGTAATAAGTACAATACAGCTCCAAAAGATACTGGAAAATTAAGACTATTACTTCATTTTTTTTCTCAGAAGCACTCCCTGTTCAATTTCAAACTAGAGGCTGGGTACTATTTTAATGAGATTTCTGTTTGGGGTCTTTAAAACAAATGAGAAAAGTTCATTTAGGCAAAGAGCAATTAGTGTTGAAGAGATTATATTTGCCTTTTGGGTTTTTTAAAGGTTCCAAAAGCTTATCTAAAAATTTGTTTTCTTAAGATAATTCTATAAAAATAACAACTTATACTTTTATGTTTAATAAGCTGAAGACTTGAAGTTTAAGGTAGATAATGCAATACTATAAAACTCAGGATACCCAACGCATCTCTTACAACTATATAAACAATACATGATTGTGTGATCACTTTTTAATGGCAATTCCCCATCTTAACAGCTGCATATTAAAGCCACAGCAGAATTTTCCTTTCTCACACAGATATGTAATAATAATATTTAATTTTCCTGCTAGACCTTTATTAAAATTCTTCTGTATCTGTAGGCTTTTCCAAGGTAGCAACTCCTTATTAACTTCACATAATTTAAGGCAAGTAACTTGACGTACCTACTAAAATCTAATCGTGGTGATATAATAAGTGATGGTTTCATCACTTCCTTTCATTTTACATTCCTTTCACTTTAATTGTCTTTATTGAACTGCGCTTAGTGGACATTTAATGCACTTGTATTTTCTTCCCAAAGTCAGCCTTATCATCTAGCACTTACAAAAACTACTCAAACTTCTTCGCTGAAATGACTGAAATTACAATTTACCAATGCAAATAGTTTTAAAATGAGGAACAGAGCCTCAGCATTAGTTTCCAGGAACTTAAATCTCATTTCAGCACAGGAGGGTAAGTACCAGAGTGGAGCTGAGGTGGTAATCCCAAGGTTTAGTTCTTAGGTGGTGTAGTAGGAAATCCTTACCTTTAAAGAGACACAGAAAGAAAATATAAACTTGTTTCAGTACTATAAAAACGTGACAGGCCATAACTGAATTCTTAATATGATCTCATGGACAGTGTTGCTGAATGAAGAGTGGTTTTTTAAAATTGTTTATTGGTATTATAGGATTAATAGAACTTAGTACACGGAAGAATAAACATACAAGTTTCCACAGTCCTTTTCACAGAACTTTACAAAAAGAACACACCCCTGTGGTACGTCATATCAAGAAAGCAGTTTTTGGACTGACTGTGCTGGAAAATAATCCATTTATGAAAGAGAACAAATTACTAGGAGTACAGCAGAAAACATGTCCATGATAACTGTGTTTGTCCCAGCAAGTCTTTTCAGTGTCAGTATATTCTTTCATCTGCTGTTAATGTACCAGAGCTTTTGGCAATGCTTAAATGCAAGTTGCTCCAAAGGTCTCTCAAGGAGAACACAAATCTAGACCAATTACAGTTTCAGATCATAGGAAAGGTCTATTTTCTGTTGATGTCTCAACACAGCAGCATGATTTATAAAGCCTGGATAGAGCAGAATGGAGAAAATGAGGAGGGCTTTTTGCCTTGTAGGAATACACTTAGCTAGAAATCTGAAAAAGAAAAAAAAATAATTGTAAAAAATGGTGTTTGTGTTTCCAGTGAGGCTGTAATACTCCACTACTGACTGTTTTTTTCCCAAGCTATCACAGTACTACATTATAACCTGGGAAAATTTCAACCCTGTGAAATTTAGAGAGCTATCCATTCCTCCTGAAATCTTGAAGCTTATGAACAATTTATTTGTAGTTCATATTTCTATGTACTAGAGACGTGGGGTTTTTTTGTAAACATGTAGAAATGACAGGTAGTTCCAGTTAAAAAAATGCATAATAATAAAAGATAAATGCTTTTTGAGTTGGAGGTTTGCTAGACCGTTTAATGTGATGTGCAAAGGGCAACCTGAATTTCACCTGAGTCACACTGAACAACTTCCCTGAAATCATCAAGGACACCTGGTATTGCAAAATATACAGTTTCTCTTCCTGTATTCCACCTTTCCAGGGCAACAGTGATCCTTTTATTCAAGTCTTAAAGAAGAACTTGATTCAGTCTTAGAAGCAGTGACTGCTTCATAAGATGCTTAGTCAGATGGAACTATTATCATGAGTTTGTACTAGCTCCAGAACATCTGGGAGGTGGTGGTTAAAGAAAACACTTTGAATATATTGTCATTCTGTGACCTTTCAACTGTGTGGATGAGAGACTGGGTGGCCTGACATGTATTTCATGCAGCAATGGTCACTCAGTTAATTGTTTCTTGACAGAAATCACAAGGGCTGCTACCAATGCATCCCTGCATCCCTCTTGGAACAAGAGATGAAGATGCCAAAAAGGTTCTGCACATCAGTCCATACTTCAACGGATGGAAGTGGAAAATTTTGTCATCTTCATCATTTATGGGTTATAGATAACATCCAATTTCCTCAGACTGCACATCACATATATACTTCATTGTCTATGCACAGAATGACCAAGAAGTCCAGTCTGAAATTGGATGCTTCCTGTTCACTTTAGACTCTGTAATTTTTCTGTTAAAACAAAAATAGCTGGGAAGGATTTTTCCAACCTCCTTCCAAGAAAGATTAAAGCTTCAGGCAGCTGATTAGCAGTGAATGCAAAGGTTATCTTCTAAAAAGGCAGAGGGAGAGGGTGGATAAAGAAATAAACCAGTGCAGGATGGTTCATTGAAATTGTTTCTCTGGTTTAAGTTTGTAGTGCCAGAACTAAAATAACAGCAGTCAAAGGTCCTCAGACACAAAGTTTATTCTGAATTACCAGTGTCTGATAGATTCCAACATAAATTACTTTTGGGCAATGCAAAATTAAGCATTTATTTTACAATTGTTGTTATCTCCCCGCACCCCAGTCCTTTAAAAAGTGTGAATCTGGGCTATTCTGCAAAAAAGAAAAATAAAATAAAAAAATCAGCTCTTACTATATTTTTTCAGCTGGACATTGTGAATACTTGTGGAATGCATCTGCATAAATACTATACTTCTTTTACATTCAGGAAGTGATATTTCAGAACAAGTTCTTATAAAACAATACTCCATTTTCTGTGGCTTGGGGAGAAGCCAACACAAAATTTAGACTTCTTCCTTTTTTCATATATGAACTCTATAATAAATGAAACTAACTTCATAAAGCAGATTTACAATGCTGCCATTGTGTGAGGTTCAACACAACTACAAAATATTATGTTGCACAAAATTAATGCTGTTGAAAATACTTGTTGCCAGCAGCTTGGATAATTACAAGGAAAGACAGATAGTGATGAATTCCTTTTACTCCAAATTCAAATCTCAGGACTGAATGTTGCCCATTATTGCAGTTCAAAGGCAACTATCTCTAGAATTGTTCTTTTAATGTTTACTTGATGGTTTTAGTTGTTCTTTTCTTGTAGGCACACAATTGTTGTCTTGATCTTTGTGATAAAAAGAACTACACTGGAGCTTTGTAGTGAATCCAGTTGGCTTGGTAATGTGCCTGTAGTCAGAATTCCAAAGTGGGAAGACAAAAGCTTAGAAAATATAAGGCTGAGAGCTGTTTGTTCAGGGCTGTGGGAATCTAACACAGACCTACGAAACCAATGGGCTCTCTCCATTACATCCACATTCATAAAGTAACTATCCAATTCTACGCTCTTTTGTCTTTTCCCAAACCAGAGTTTTAACCACATTTTAAACAAATGTGGCAACTTCTTTGTAGCTCTGCTCCTACCAAAATTCCCAGTGTGCTATAATTCTTTCCCTTCACGTTAAAGCTCCATTAGCTTGGTTGCATTTATTTCCCTAAATAGCTATGCTTCAACAGAAAGGGTTTCATTTAAACAGACAAAAGCAAAAGCTGCTTTTAAAACCAAGTATCAGTTTTCACAGGGTCACAAATTACATTCCAAAGATATTTTATAAGGCTTTCCAGAAATAAAATTAGAATGCATGTCTGTCATTTAAATCTTAATTTAAAACATGGGATTCTAGGCTGTATCTGAGTAATCTGTTGCATCTGTAGATCTCAAAGGACTTTGTAAAACGCTCTGTAAAAGCTGAAGCACAGAGGCTGAGGCACAAAGATCGTGTTCCAAGTCAAGAGACAGAATGAAGAACAAAATATGGGGCTGGCAACAGCAGCTCCACCATATGTCTCACTATGCTGCTACACTGAAATGCAAAACAGGAGCAAAGGAGCTAGCAGAAGGACAGAGGGGGAAGAAGAGTGTGCGAAGCTTGGCTACCTTATCAGCAGCTGGAACAGCAGCTTGTTGCTGGTGACCTTAAAGTGCAACAGCAGCTGACTTGAATGACAGAATGACAGCTAGATCAAATGTGTGACTGTCATTCCAAATGAATGATATTTGACTGGGGCATTGTGGCAAGATTTACACCTAAGAGAACATTTTGAAAATGTGCAAGGAGCCAATACAAGTGCACTGAGCTGAGATAAACTCAGAGAGGGTCAGCAAAACCAAGAAATCATTAGTCATATGGTTTCAGTGGAGATGCTAACTGCCCTTCTCAAGATGTCCAGAAGACTGACAGGCAAACATGCTTCAGCAAAGGCAAGAGCTTACCAGTTCCTCAAGCCACAGGCAAAAGTACCATGGAACAAAGCCTTTCCAGGAACAGGTGTTGTCTGTGGCACAAGCATGAAACATAGAGGTATCTTAAGTTCTCCCAGCCTTCAATTCTTCCCTGAGTCATAGGACAGGGTGGGGAACTTGAAGGCTACCTCTAAGTTATATGGCAAGGTCAGCATCTACTGGTGCCTTTGTTATTTTTCTCTGGTTTTTTTTGAACCCCAATATAAGTCAGCACATCAAACACAAAGTAATATGGTTTATTAAAAAGACACAGGTGAGACAGGAGAAAAGGGCAATGGTGACAACTCACTCCCCTGATACATGATAGGATATTTTGCTTCATAACACAGAGCTCTCAATAATTACTCTCTGTGGCTTGCAATACCTTTCTGCTTGCAGAGGCACTTGCCTGTTTTAGACTAACTCTTCATGTAGTGACCTGTGCAGTCACTCAGCTACTCAGTCGCCTGAAACCTGTTTACATTGCTCTTCCTATTGTACAAGGGCAGCGAGTGGGTAGGTATGCACAACATTGTAGGCACAAACAGGAATAAGCTGACTGGTCTCAAAAAAGGCTGTATGGTCAGCGCCCTTGCATTTGCACCCTTTGGACTATGATCAGGTTGTATATTAGGCCCAGGGTTTCAGCAACCGGAGTTGACTGATGACCTCCTGGGTTGAACAATAACAAGCTGCAGATTGCCATCAGAATCATGTCACACGATGACAAAGGGAAGTTGGGACTGGCCTTATTCAAATGTCAAGAATGTTCAGGTAGAGTCTGTAATCAAGATATCTCCCACTTATTGCTTTAGTTTAGTGCAAAACAGAAAGGTGCTCTGTTTTCTTTCTGTAGAACCAGATTTCTTGTCATGGGGATAACTGCTAGTCTTTTAACAACATTTCTCAGTTTCAAGTCACTGAGAGGTAAACCTAAGAAAATCTAATGCTCAAGACACTTTTTATGTTGAGGTAAGTTCTGATTGCTATGAAAATAACAGCTACCACATCTTTGAAGGAAAGCCTTTTCACTAGCAGTGTGGGGACTTTTATATCAGAAGTTAGATGGTGGGGTAATCTCACTAAAGAATATGAAGAAAAATATTGTCACAGTGAGTGATGTTGGGAGGAGATATTTGAGTCTGTCAGGATTTTTCTAATATTTATAGACTTACAGTCTTGACTTACACTCTCTCTACACAGTAAAAGCTTGTTGTGGTGTATTTGAACTGAAATAGCAAGGAGAATGGCTGAATGGAGTCACCTATTAATTCTGCATTAAACAAATCACCTGGTATCTCATGGAGTGTTAATTGTGATAGAATATGTTATTTCATGGCTACTCAGTGAGCTACATAAAAATCTCTCTGAAGTGTCTACCAATAAGAAAGGACATTTCCTCTTCAGTGCAGATATATTGAACCCTTATGGATGACCTGAAATCTTAGTTGCACTTTATCCACTTTTTATTTCAAATACCTTTACTTGTAACCCCCAGGTGTGCCCAAAATGAACCACCATGGTGGTTCTGAAAATCTGCATCAGTGTCTGTGTGATTTTAAATAACTAAAAATCTCAGTTGGTACTTTCTGTCAATTCAGTTGGTTAAGCAGCTTTAAAAATCTGACCAAAAAGCTGTTTGTTCATGGTCATGTAAGAATTCTATTCTATATTTTTGTGTTAAAGTATAATTTCATGTTCAGTGGCTTCTTTGTTAGCTATTTATCTAGCTTTACCTCTCTAACTTCTAGAAAAGACACGCCATTTTATTTCTCATTTGAATTAGTCTAGCTCTATTTAGCAAGCGTGAAACAAATAAGTCATATTACACTTCTCTTCTTGCTACTCCTTGACTTCACTGCTTATAGGCACTCCTGAAAACATGTCAGCTGTAAGAAGTTTCTCATCAGAAAGGTGTTTATCTTTGAACAAACACTTGAAAAAAACACTTGAAAAATTTCATGATCATTTTCTGCAATACATCTTCCTAAGATTTATGGTCTGTTTTTACTTTAGCTGATTTCTTCTTGTAAACACATTTATGATGTTGCTCACAATCATAAACAATTGCCATTCCTCTCACCCTCAACTAGACCATACCCCTATTGCATTGTAGTCAGGGTTCAAGAAGCATTTGGAGTTAACTTGTCAAAAGAACAGATACCTGAATGTGTAATGTTAAAATGACTCATGCAGGACACCTCTTGATACTTTCCAGCTGTCTTAATACAGGTGCTTTGCAATGTTCTTGTTTAATTACTCATAATTTCTTTGCAGCACTTATTCAGTACTGTTGTCCCCAGTTCACAGACTATTCTGAAAAAATGCTATGAAAAATTCAGGGAGCATGTGTACCTGTGAAACTTTACAAGAGCTAGTTGAGACCTTCTGTTTAGAATTTCTTCCTAGTCTTTTGCTTCTACTTAGGAACACGGGTTATAGGATTATGTCCTCCTAGATCAGCCTGCTACCATTATAATTCTTCCTCTTCCTTGGTTTCTTCCAGAGATTTATCAACCTCTTTGAAGTTCTTTCTCCTACTACTTGTATCATAAGGCTGTATCAGTTTGACAAACTAATACTCATGATAGGTAACGGAACCTGTTATAAAGCTTTGCAAATTCTTGAGGTTAATTCTTGTCTTGATCACTCTCCTTTTTAAATATGAGTACTTAATTTGCATTTTGTGTGCCAACCATACCTCAAATTGGTTAATTAATTTTAAAAAACGCTTAGCTTCCTAGGCGGAATCTCTCAAGATACAGGATGGAGAGCATTTAGCCCATTTATCTTGTGAGTGTTAAGATGTACTCCAGTTTCATAGCTGTGAGATTTGCTTACATGTGTAGAAGCAAAACATCTTGTTCAACTCAAATATTTTACAGAAAATTATTTAAAAATTATTTTCATTTTAATTAACACCAGGTATGTGTATTTTGATTTTTAATGATCAAACTGAAGAATTGATTATTCACTGAGATCTCATTGGAATCAGATAAATGCAAGATCTGGTTCTCATTTATCAGTGAAGGGTAAATAATATTATCTTTACAACTCACTGCCCAATATATGGTATATGGTTGTAAGCATACATGGCTGCATAATATAAAATTATTTTCAGAAGTATGATTTTTCTGTTAAAACTCTTTTAATGTGGTCTTTAAAAGAGAAAGCTTGTATTTGTCTATCACTCCTTACCTTAATCAACCCTAGAAATCTAAAACTGCCAAGGAATTTTCTGTTTCTATAAAGATAAATGACTAAAAGAGAAAATGTAGTTCTTACCACTCACTTGTTTCCCTACAGGATTTTCTTACTAGAAGGAGGACTAATACCTGAGATGACATTTTGTCTGTCCCCAGCTGAGATTACTAAGAGTGGTGACGCTTGGACTTCTACAGACTGAGCTCATCAGTCCTCTGGGATTCATCTCCTATTACCTCATTGGTGTCAAATATTATTTAGAAAACAGTTCAGGTGACATTATTAGGAACACCTTTCATTTTTTTCCTGCTGAAGACTGATAACAGTTCTCTTTGCCACTGCTATGTCTGTATCTTTTGTGTTTTTACAATTACATCCCTGTGTAAATCATTTCATCCAAAGCATCTAACATCCGAAGAATGAGCAAGGAATCCAAGAGCAGTATGCCATGACTATTACACAGGATTAGAAAGCAAAATATAGAACAAAGACTCCCCTTACTGATCAAGCATTTAGGTCTCAATAGCATATATTTTCTGCAGAGTATCCTGATCAAATTGCTCTTCTTTAGAAGTATGTTTAGTATATTCTCAGTGAATGTGTTGAACATTACTTCAAATTATGTTACAGGGGGAAGTATGTTTTAGCATTAAATTTGTGTGAATTTAAAAAACAACACAGACAGTACCACAAATCCAAATGCAATACATAGTGCATTTTCATGTTTATGTTCTTAAGAGTTTTTAAGACATCATGTTTAATTAACAGACTATATCAGATGTTAACAACCAACGTACCTGAAGGTGTTTGTAGTGTATAAACATATAAAGATTAAGAGCCTTATGCTTCATTTTCTGAGTAGCAAACTATGAAGTAATTCAAGTAGAAAGATTCTCTGGAGTAAAAGAATCGGTTGCACTGCAGCTGCAATAATGTTCTGCCTTTAGAGAGAAAACCATAATTCACTCTCTTCATACTGAGTCACTATGTTGTATGCTTCCAGAAAATACATGTATGCATACTTAATAACATTTTCTAATTCAAATTTTTAATTGAATAGAAACTGCTTCTCTGACTGCATCTGTTTCTGTCAAATACACAGATACTTCTCTTTATAATGCCCTCCCTCCACCGGAGATCCCTGAGCTAATTCATGACACTTGACATTAATCACATGCACAGATCAACAAAGACTTTGCTTTCATATAAAAAACTAATTTAGAACATATTTCTAAATTACTGCTTGTTATTGCAGTCAATTTAATTAGCTAGTTAATGACAATATCTGTTCATAATCCAAGTAGTCAAAAATACCAAGTTCAGTAATTAGACCATATAATTCCTTAACAACTCAATTTTATAATGGAAAAGTGCTGTGCTTTAAGTCAATTTGCTTCTAATACTCTCCTATATTCAAAATTAGAAATTCCTGAGTGTATTCTTTTGACATTCAAAGATTGAGAGAGAATATTTGCGTTAGAAAGCTCAGCTCCACTCTGTATTTTACATTAAATTGCATGTAAGTTATATTGCATTTTTTATAATTTACGCAGACCTTAGTGAGCGTATCCTATTTATCTAAATACTGGGCTGAAGAATCTGCTTTAAAACAATTGCAAAAATTTAATCTTTGTTAGACAACTATAGTGATAAAATAATTACAGACTACTGTAGGAAGTAATACTTAACTATATTATCAAAACAGACATTGAACATTATTTCAATCGATGTGACAAAGGAAAGCATAGTTTAGCACTTAAGACTGTTTTTAAAAATCTCCCACAAACCTAACAAAGACAGTACCACAAATCCAAACTGACACTTACAGTAACCCATGGCAATGAAAAAAATCCTGTCAAAAAAGCATTAGAATAAGCTAATTTCATTTCTCCCAGCTGCCTGCCTTTCAATTCTTTATCCCTGCTATCAGGTTTGAATAAATTTCATCTCTCACACTACAAGTAATGAGCAGGCAATGACTTATGAAGCAAAGAGACCAAGTTGAGACAGAATTAGAATACAATTTTAATGAGACAGAGCTGAGAAAGTGGAAGTGTTACTCTTTTGACAGACTTGGCAAAATACCCAACATTATTTCAAATGCTCTTTCCTCTATAGAGAAACTGTTATTTTTTTAAAAAATGGGAGTATTCAGGAGAATGCTTTTAGGGGTATATTGTAAATGTGATTTAAGTAAAGAAACAGTTATTAAAGAATTTGCTTTATAGAAGACCAAATAGGACTGAAATTAAAATATACTAGAAGTCACACTGGCTGACAGACAAGCATAGGAACCTGATGCTGTGCTCTGCTGGTACCCTTCTAGAGAACTGGTCTCCTCAAAGCCTTTTTGTGGCCGACAATAAAAATGCATCCTCCCTCAGGTGTCTAGAGAAGTACTCATGATTGCACCCACAAAGCATAGGGTGTAATAAGCCTTTCTGGTTCTGATGACTTTGTATCTCTAGCACTACTCCCACAACAACAATTTCAAAAGGCGGCCTCAAGAAATTAAGTCTTTCTGATTAGTAAAGAAAGGCATGCAAGCTCACAAAGAGTTATTTTATGAAACTAGCAGAAATTCATCCCAGGGTCTAGACACAAGAATAGATGCATTTAATATAAGAATAGATTCTGGCATCCAGGAAAAGTGGCAGGAGACAATGAAGCAAGGGGTGGCTTTGAACTGAACTTTTTTTTTGAGGGGGGAAAAAAAAAAAGACAAAAGAAAATTAAAGACTTGAACCACAAGTTTTTTGCTAGCTTTGCCTAAGTCTTACAAACATATCCTTTGTGCCCTCCCTTCAAGTGGTACTTATAAAACTATCTCCCAAATGGATCTGTGAATGGAACAAGTTGAAAGAATAGTAACTAGAATATACATGTACTACTTTAGTTCCTAAATATCCAACAGATTTTAATCTGCAGTTCTTGAATTTGCCTGCTCCATACATCTTTCTGACACTAAGCTACAAAACAAGTTTAGAGTACAGGTTAAGTCTGCATATTTCAGGGATCTGAGACTCTGTATATGCTGCCTTTTCCTGATAAACCTGAGATCATCCTGGTTACACTCCAAGCTATCTGGACACAAGCCAGCTCTGATCCGAAAATTGTGTAACTGCTTTAGTGCCTCTGAGTAGGGCTTATTAGCTTGGGCTCAGTGCCATGCTAATGTGGTTACACAGCTTCTAGCCTGGACCAAATTCAGGTCTAGTTGGTTTGGAGTGAGTTCTCATTTGTCTGCCTTCAGCTGTGTAGACATAGCCTGACAACACCACCCTTTGCCATTTTTTTAACACACAAAATCAGCTCATTTTCACTTAAAAATTAATGAAATTCTTATGTAAAGTTAGTGAGACAAATCATCAAGTCGGACTATGTAAGATGGCGCATAGAAAGGGGTTACAGGAAAAAAAATCCAATTCCAATCTCAAATTTCACACAAATACAAGTAATGATGCCAGTATTGTTAATCAAATGAGGGTCTATAGGTTTTCCACAGTAAAATTAAGAATTCTACACTCTCAGACAAAAAAAATGATTCAATATTTCTGATATATTGTTAGTTCATGCATTCCCTACCAAAGATTTACAGTGTTAAAAGAGAAGACAAAGATGTACTTGCTATTCTATGAAGCAAAAGTTCTATAGTAGAACTGTACAAATTTAAGGCCTCTTCCTCTCTGGACTCTTTTTTCAAAATGGTATCATTTTGCCCCATTTACATTTATTTACCTGAAACCAGTCTGACTGTTCAAATGGGTAAGTATTGACAGATACGTTGTTGAGTATTTCATGGTTATATAGACTGTTAAATGCCAGATGTATACAAGTTAATAAGAAGGTTACAGCAGTTGTCTACCTCCTTAGCCTTACAGGAAGCCTTCTCACAGGATTGAGTGTGTATTCTTGAAAAGACAGCATGTTTTACAGGTAACGTTAGTAATTTTCTTTCATGAGGGTACACTGTTGAAGCCAAGCTAAAGATGACACTTTTTCAGTTTTTCCTTGAAACCGCCTTCACAGATAAAATTGTTGACTTCATGATCTCAGCAACTTGGAGTAAAGTTGCCTTCTGATTCTGCCCTTGTGTTATCAGTACTTGCTCTAAGTACAGAGGTCTGTGTACTAATTCTTCAGATCTCAGAATCTTAAAGAAAGCTGCATTTATTTTTGCTGATTAAAACCGAGGGAAATACTGAAACCAGGCAGTGTGCTAGAGAAAGATACTGCCTATTAAAACAGTTAAGAATTGCTATGCAGAGATATTTATCTTTGCTACAGTAATCTTTGTGCTTTGCAAATTATACCTACAGTTGATGGGTGCACAACTGTATTGGTGGTGAACAGGCTAATGCATGGTATGATTGGAAGGGCACTGGAGAAGGTTACACTTCTGGAGAAGGGAAGCGACATCTCACCTAATAGTTTAAGGAAGGCTCTTGAGTGGTCATTACACAGATGCACTCTTGCAAACAGCTCACTTCAGAAGAAAGAAACACATTTTACGTTGTCTGTCAGTAACCCTTATAGCCAGTAGGTCAATTAGATCAGTCTAATTGGAACCTTTGTTTCATATATTCCATATATTCCCATAATCGGTTTGATTTTATCCTGCCATGGTGTTCTTACCTTGCAAGAGGCATCAATCCTGCCTGCCAAGCAAAACCACTGACAGAGGAACAGTAAGGTCTGTATTTCCCCAGGAACATCTTAAGGCAAAACGTTTTCTTAATCTTAGACATAAGAACATGGAACAGTCAGAAAAAAAACCACAAAAAAGACCCTAAATAATAAAAGGAAGTCAGGGTATGGAAAAAAATGAAGCAAACTCATCTTGCAGGAGGCTTTCTGCTTTTAGGACCCGGAGATTAGATGCTTCTGGCTTATTTTCCTTATTATACCCAAGATAACCTGATTAGATATCCAAGTCCTTAAACCAATCTGAAGTTTGTATTAAGTCCTCAGTCTCCTTCCAAATACATACTGATATATACTGTCACAAGGCATTCCTGGTAAAAACCTACTGAAACACTGATCTCAAAGGGAATCTTACCCAGAAAACTGTTGGCAATGATCCTCCAGTCCTATTCATCAGGTCATGGCTGTGAGATGGTTATAGTCATAGACTTGTACTCATAGTCTTCTGGGAAACTTCCCTACAATACTATTGGGGAGCTGAGATACTATCTGTGTACAGAACATATCCTGATAGATTGACACAGGATTCAGCGAAGTCATAGTTATTTTGAAAAGACAATGCAATGTTTAGAATATAAAATAAAAGCTAACATACACATTCCCATAACAAACAAACACCCACCCAAAAAAATGAAATCAAACCAAATAAACACATGAAAAAATGCAGTTATTAAGTTTAGCTGTGATTTTTGAAGTATTTGTTTTTCTATTAATAATTATTCAATCTCTGGCACTCCTTAACAAAGTTAATATAGCTAATAAGATTCTATCATCACTGGAAAAATGGGTTGATGAGAAGTTCTTCCCTACAGTATCAGAAGGCATGCCCATGTGTCTGCAGCTTTCAGTACATTGTAAAAACCAACATTTAAAAAATGATAGATCATCTTTGTTGTTGTTGTTGTTCAAGCTTTCTTTCTCCTTCCTAGGTGTTTGGAGCTGTGATTCATATCCATCCCATATGCAAAGCTAAAATATACTGAATTTGCATGGAAGAACTATGAAAGGCTGGAAGGGGCAAGATAAGGTTTTACACAAAATAAAAATAAAGTAGTGTTTGAAATGGCAGCTCACAAAGTATTTTCTCCTTTTGCCCAGCAGAGCTGTGGGTTGCCATTCAAATAGATCTCCACAGTCTGTTGTTTTTCTTCATTCTACACAAATATAATTCAATCAGATGTAACTGTATGAAGAGATGTTTAAGAACAACAAGAAAATCAGAAATAAGAGCAGTTTTCATTGTTTTTATTTGTTTGTGCATTTTGTTTGTTTTATTTTATTTTATTTTTTATTAATCCATTAAAAAGAAAACCAAATAAGCATTGCCCACTTCCCACATCTCCACAGGAAAACCAATTATCAATTGGCTAGATGCTCATGAAAGGAGAATGTAACAACAGCAAAATAATCCTGCATGAGCTAAACAAGGTTTTAACTAAAAACTGACAGCAACAGAGTACCAGACCACTAAGTAAGAAAATGCCAAGAAAATGTAAAGCAAAGTTTCTTTTCTGTCCTCCTTTGCCCTCCCCCACTGCTTCTGCTTTTCCCTTAGTGACTACTTCCTGTCCATTTTTTCAGTGTGTAAAACATCTGTGATTTGCTGCAAGCAGTCTCTATTTATACTAAGAACCACACAGCAGGTGCCACTTAAAAAAAAAAAAAAAAAAAAAAAAAAAAGGCAAAAAAAAAGCAGGCAGCAATCCCTAAGTGCTATCCCATGACCCTAGAGGGTCATTTTACTTGTTATTGCACAATGCATGTGGGAAGGAGGCTTCCTATGAAAAGGCTGTGCATAGAGAGTAAGCAATGTACAATGACTTCCTTTTATCACAGGGAAATGCAAGTTTATAAAATACTTATCTCCCTGAAACAAAAATCTTTACGAATAATTGATTATGTTGAATCTAGACACAGACCATGTTCAGCAACTGCCTAATATAGTGTATATATTTAAGCAGGGATTATGAGATGTGAAATCTTCTCCATAGTTACCATATGAACACAAACTCATTCTCATGACTTTCATGCTTATTATCAGTACAGCTGTCAAAGCAGGGTATTTCCCAAACAAAATGAAAATGAAACATTTTCATTTTAAGCAAATGTATCTGATTACCACAAGAATTCTTTATGCAGTTTATTATTTAACATTCCTCCACCAAAAAAAAAACAACAAACATGTACTTCAACATTATATAAATACCCTGTTATTTAAACATAATTTTAGGAATTCAATTAAAAGATTTTGTTGGATCTAATTGTAGTTCATCAATCCCCACAAGCCTTGTTTTTTCTTCTGAGTCATGTTTTTCAGGTTCATTGAATAAAAAGCCTGAAGGAACTTCCTTAAACTGGATATTTATTTAGCTCTTTCAGGTCTGCCCTTTTCCCTTCCCCCCTCTACTGTTTCCACCACAGCTCACTGTGAAAACTAGAGCTGTGAAGCATGAAAGATTATGTCCTGATACAAGACAGTACTGGAGTTTTAACCTTCAGTGCTAATAAGATGGGTCCTAATTGTCCTCCCAAGTGTCTGCAGCAAAGCTAATTTCAGAGTGCCAAAGCTAACCCCCGTAGATGACCTAATTAAATTCTCTGGAAAGCTATTATTTTTAAGATAAGGTGTTTCAGCTATTGGCTATTTAAAAACTGAAGTTTAAAATGCCTGGAAATGAGGCATCTGCAATTCTTGCTCACTCAGAATTTTCCATATGTGTCAGCTGTGGGTTTGCAATTATAAAAAGTGGACCTTTTATCTTAATTTAGTATGATTCATCACAAATCTGTATAACAATGAAAATACTCTATGCAGACATATCAAGTTGTTTAAATATGTAGTGTATCTTCTCTTTTTATTAAATTAAATACATAACTGAATACACAGGGCAAATTGTTATGCTTAAAATAAAATTAGAGAAATTGAAGATGAGGACTGTCTCCTCTCAGGTCAAGTAATTGTAAAATTATGCATGTCAATTCATTAGCTATATTGAAAACATTCTCAGACTGACCAAATCTCACTGTGGTGAAAGTGCAATTTACCCTTACAAATGTTGGCTAGAGTGCTGCATTTAAGCCTTTGTAAAACATGTACAGTGCTTCACCTAATGTTGAACTAATATTTGGAACTCATATTTGGAAATTTGCAAACAGAATTGTCTAAGAGAAAAGCAATTTGTTTACAATGAGCATCTGGGTGTTAAGATAAGGAGAGGAGCCATTCCCCAGGCAAGGTAGGATTACTCTGAAGAAGTGGAGAAGAAAGAGAAAAGCCCAAGGACAGCTCTGAACAGCTTTCAGCTATCAGTCCAGTGTGCTGGCTGTTGGATCAGTGGAGTGTCTCCTTTGTCATAAAGGAAACACACATGACATCTTGCTAAACTAGCCATGATTGTAATTTCATGCAAGGAAAAGAGGGAGTGGAGAAACTGAGTGAATATAAAAAATTAAAGAGAAGAAAAAAATGTCCTATGAACACACCAAACCACTTAAGCAACCAGTTTTCTGCAAATACTGTACATTCCACTCACTTTGGGCAATGTTGGAAATGGGCTCCATCTGGCAGGATTTCTGTGTTTGAAGCAAAAATGCAGAGATCCCCAAATTCATCACTAAATGGGCTTCAGATTTTTCACACTCAGATGTTTTCTTTTCAATATATTCTTTATAATTCTAAGAGCCCCCAGTGTCTTTGTTTTCCCTGATCCTAAAATAAGGAATTGTAAGAATGAATACCTATACCTTATATAAAAAGAGGGCAAATGTTTCTCTTTTATGAGCATTTCTAATGTATTCCAACTGTCTTTAAAATGTGCACAATTTAAAAGCAAACATGCTAATAAAGCACATTACTTTAGATTGTACACGTAAATCAGGAAAGAAGCTGCTTTACAAAACTCTTAACTTACACAGTGGCATAAGGAGAAAGCAGAACTGAACAAACTCCCTTGCTTCAGTGCTAAGATTCTAGTTCAACAAGGCTAATAGGAACTAAAGACTCTCAATCATCTTAGAGAATCACATGCTTTGCAGGACCAGACCAACACAGCAAGTAGTATCACAGAGATTCTCTCTAGCTCAGAAGAGACAGATTTGTTGTCAGGTTTCCTGTGCACACATTGGCCTTTGCAGTCCCTTTTTCCATAATCAAAGCAGTGGCTTGCAAAAAGCACTGGTTCACAAGTCATCCTTAGACACAAGCCATCCTTAGACACACGCCCTACTTACTGTGAGTCCTGCTACTCATGTGTCACTGACAGATGATTTTTTCCCCTCTAAAGGGATGACTTGGTGCAGAAATTCTTCTAACATTCCCAGATTTTCTCTCACACTGCAGTCCTTGCTTAAGCTAGTGGGAATTTAGTGTGGCAATTTCTAACTGCATCAACTAATACACTAAAGAGTAAACACATAGCAAAATAAAATGCAAGAGTTTTCAGTTCTACCTTTGGTAACTGAAATATAATTACTGAAAACAAAGGTACTAGTATTCAGACCTTTTAGCATTCTTTCTATAGCACTGTTCAATTATGCTGTTCTGAGATATTTGGGTATCGACAGGCTCCCTTTGCAGCCTTTAATTCCCACAGCTTCTTCCAAGAAGTGATTAAAAAACATTATCAAAAGTGAAGCTAACAAAACTGTAAACCAAGGCACAAAAAGGCTTTCTTTACTGAATTTGTTAAAGTCATATCGACCTGACAAGCAGGGGTCACTGAAGTTCAAACCCCAAATGTTCACATCCCCAAGGAGAATGGGACATTATTAATATTTTTGTATAGAGAACTCCTTAGTGAAGCAGTCTCTCTCAATGATGAAATGAAAAGGGTATTCCACTGTGTACTGTGAAATATATTATATATCTTCCACATAGTTGGTTGGGGATCAACTGCCAGTTTCTTCACGGTGTGAGCTCTTGATTGAAGCGCCAGCTGTGTTCAAGGGATTGAAAGAGACCTTGAAAATGGCAAAGCAAGACCCAGCATTCAGAGCTGACAAAACAAAACTGACAAGAGAGGCAATAGCTATTCTTTCTGAGTGCTCATCATAGGAAATGTCATTGAAAAGAAAGAAAGAAGAAAGAGAAAGAGAAAAGGGGGTGGGAAAAATCAAACAGAGGGTTTAGTATGACTTGAATATGCTCTTCTGTTTTCTCCCTCTTTTTTTTTTTTTTTTTTTTTTTTTTTTTAATAAACAAAAAAAAAACCTAAAATTT
>WTSP01010654.1:18430-30318 GCA_025331215.1 Actenoides lindsayi | reverse complement strand
TCCTTTTCCTTTTCCTTTTCCTTTTCCTTTTCCTTTTCCTTTTCCTTTTCCTTTTCCTTTTCCTTTTCCTTTTCCTTGCCCTTTTCCCTTTTCCCTTTTCCCTTTTCCCTTTTTCTTCTTTTATTTTACTGTTTTGGTTTTTTTCCCCACAGACCCAGTTTTCAGCATCATTTAAATGCAAAATCAAAAAGAGAGGGCGTGGAGAGGTTTCATACAAGTTTAGATAGACAGACCCTATAGGCAATCCTGACAATTTTTCCTTTATCCTTATTGAAAGAGAATTCTCCTTCACAATTGCTCTCCTAATAAGTCCCAGATGGTTTTAATGACAGGATTTGTTGGGTGTTTCTAGACTGTTGTGAATTGCACTGAACGGACCCCTACAGAAATCGTATGTTGCATCATAAGACTGTTTTCATCAGGGGCATGAGTGCTGGAGTATCACTTAACAGGGGTTATCTTTTTAAAACTTCAAAAGAACTCTTATAAACTACAAGCCCCTTCTTGTTCCCTGACTCTTACCTCTCTTCTTTTGAGACAATTTCATAAATATCTATAGCTAAAGGGCCTGGAAGTTACCTTCCATTGTCCATCTGTATTAGAGAATGTTGTCCTTGTTTCCCAGTTACCAGGAATTTGTCAGCCTTTGAAGTTTCCTCTGTAATTGTTCTAATAGAAAGAAGAACATTTGAATTTGCACTTTGCATATATGAAGAATATACATTTACTGCCTAAATAGTGACAAAATCATGTGGTTTATTTTTTTAGGCCTATAAGACCAGAGACAGGTAGAGCCAATTCTGTCTTTACCAAGCATAATATTGACACATTGGTTTAGAGTCTGTTTGGCTGCGGAAGACAAGCAATGACTAAAAACCTACCTATTATCCTTGTATCAGGTCAACAGTCAAGGTCCAATGCATTCAACACAGACGTTACTGTCATTGTAACTAATCCAGCTAGTTTAAGGTGAAAAATGCAGCTGATCATATTTTTTTAAGTAGTCTTCTTCAGCTCTGCATGTAAATCAAATTATAAAAGGCAGCAGATCATATAAACATGTCTCACGCTAAGTCAAATGGCAGTGTACTTCCTACATTATACTACTGTATCTTTAAGGGTACAGTAAATCACAAGTATATATACATTATGCAGGAGTGAATGCTTCAGATTATGGGAAATTTGGTAAAAAAACCACTCTCAGTAAGGTAGGATTAATTTTGAAACCCATCCGTAGTGCTGGAGTGAAGACTCTGTATCATAGAGCCACCGTTCAGCAATGGAAGGGAAACACAAATACATGAAAATTTAATTCCATATTACCTCATTACATTTGGGGTTTTGATTTGGCTAGGGGTTTTTTTAAATTAAGAATCATAACTTTACTTTTTATTCATCATGAAGCTGTACTTTTGGCTCATCCTGTTGAATGTTATTTCCAACATATGTTGGACCACTATCTAAACAAAAACCAAAACCAACAGACTCCAAAATAACTAATGAGAACACATATGTGAGTTCTCTGTAAAGCCTGAGAGAATAGCTCATATAAACTAAAGATATTTTAGAACACTTTTAGAAAATGGAAAATCAGAGAATTCTCAGTCCTGTTAGGCTTTACTATAGTAAAAACAGACACGCTATCCTGAGATTTTTAACAACTCCTTAGTAGAAGTATACCTGATAAGGGTTTTTTGAAAGAGGGGAAGCATCATTAAAATAGGAAAATATCAGAGCATGCTGTCACAGTAACAATGTCCAATAACTTTTCTTTTGCACACATTTTTGTGTGTATGGCTTCTGAAACTCGTGTAACAATCATTGTGTAAGCACTTTTTAAATATATGAACTAATTCAGGTCTATTTCTGCAAATAGTAAAGAATAAGGGAAATAGATGATTAAGTTCAACAGCTATGGAACAAATTGGCACAGCAAAATGAAAATGAGCCTAGAGGAGAACATTGCTCTGTTCTCACATCTCATGGGTGAACTTCTGGATACCATATTGGTGTGCTGTTTGCCTCAAAAGATTCTTAGGGAGCCAGTAACAAACCATGGCATTTGGACACTTAATACATGCATGCCCACACCTGTGGAAACTTAATTCTGAATTTAATGCTACTTTACATACAGTTTATATTAGTTCATCTGATGGTGTAGTATCAATAGAAATTTACAAGGTAACAAAGTCACAAAAGTCTCCTGACTTAAAGAAAGCTAGATTGCACAGATCATTTACTTCCTCATTTTCTTGAATGAAATAGAAATTTGTAGACATTCTGTGGTTCAACTACAGTGAACTTGGTAGTTTTTCAGATGTGTTCCTTAGAGTGGCACAGATAAATGCATAAATGGCTAGGACTGATTTTACAAGGCAGTATTTTCTTTATGCTGAGGCAAGACTCGTGTGTGATAAGTGTCTCACCACAAACCCTACCTCATGCCTTAACACCCCCAGAACTTATTTGTCCTTTTGATATTGCAGAGGTTACCTGCTGTGAAATCAGATTTCAGGATTCAAGAGTCATATTACATGCAAAGTGAAGTTCCAGTTTATATTTGCATCTGAGCAACAACATTCAGTACCCAACTACATCTCCTTAGGGAACTCAGAGAAACCCAGACACCATCACAGCTGTAAGCCACCACTGGAGAGCTCCTTGCCATCAGCCAGATGTTCAGCACCTGAAGAATAAGAAAGGTATTTATAAACAATGTAATTCCAAGCTGAGGATGGGGGAAAGAAGCTACGATGAGGCTTCCCTTCTTCAGATGATCACCCTGATGGTCAATTCCTTGGTCCATCAATGGAAGGAGAGGTGTATCTGTAGTGTCTATGCCCTAATATACACCTTTCAACTCTCTCTGACAGTGCTGCTCCATGCTATTCACTCACACTGAATCAAAGGGGGGCACCTTTCAGTGCTATCTGCTTCTGTGAGGCTTCCCACATGCCATCACAAGATAATTACTCTAGTAATTCAAAGGCAACTACCATCTTTCCTCAAGAACTGTGGAATGTAAATAGATGCACCCTCTCTGTGAAAAAGTGTCTTTCCAGTGATTAATTATTTAAGTACATTATCAATAATTTAAAATATCTTACATATTAAGCTTGAATTTAGAATTTCAAAATAGCTCAGTATAAATTGAAAACCATAAATGGATAAAATCTTTCTCAAACCATGTTTGATTATATGATTGCCACTTGCTGTAGAGATACACGTATGGAGCACAAGTACCATACCTGCTTGCAAAATTATGTCTGTGTGTCTCTTGCAAATAAAATGTTGCAGACCTCTATTTCTATTAATTTAGTTTTACTAATTTTCCAGTGAGGCACATTTTGAAGAAAAGATAACAATTATGACCACTGCACTTACAGAATCCTAAGACAGTTGGTGTTAGGAGGGATCCTTAAAGTCTTTTGGTCCAACCTCCCTGCTGCAGCAGGGCCACATAGACACAGTTACCCAGGACCATGTTCAGATGACCTTTGACTATCTCTGATGACAGAGACCACACAAATTCTCTGGGCAACCTTCTCCAGTACTTGGTTACCCTCAGAGTGAAAAAAGTGTTTTCTGATGTTCAGAGGGAGTCTCCTGTGTTTCAGTTTGTGTCCTCTGCCTCTTGTCCTGTCATCAGGCACCACCAAAAAGAGCCTAGCTCTATTACCCTTCCATCATAGATTCATTGAATAGTTTGGGTTGAAAGGGACCTCCAAAGATCTCCTAGTTCAACTCCCCTGCAGTAAGCAGGGATATCTAACTACATGAGGTTACTCAGAGCCCCCCCAGGGATGAGGCATCTATCAGCTCTCTGGACAACCTGTTCAAATGTTTCACCACCCTCACTGTAAAAAAAATCTTCCTTTTATCTAGTCTAAATCTACCCTCTTTTAGTTTAAAATTATTACTTCTCGTCCTCTAGCACCAGTTCCTACTAAAATGTCTGTCCCCATCTTTCTTATAAGCTTCCTGAAAGTCTTCAATAAGGTCTCCCTAGAGCCTTCTCTTCTCCAGGCTGAAAAACCCCAACTCTCTCAGGCTTTCTTCGTAAGATAGATGTCCCAACCCTCCAATCATTTTTGTGGCCCTCCTCTGGACCTGACCCAAGAGGTCCATGTCTTTCTTGTACTGAGGTTCCCAGAGCTGGGTGCAGTACTCCAGGTGAGGTCTCACCAAAGTGGAGCAGAACAGCAGAATCACCTCCCTTGACCTGCTGGTCACTCTTCTTCGCATGTAGCCTGGCATACAATTGGCCTGCGGGGCTGTGAGCACATATTGCTGACTCACATCCAGTTTTTCATGCGCTAACACCCCCAAGTCCTTCTCCACAGGACTGCTCTCCGTCTCTTCATGCCCCAGGCTATATTGATATTGGGGTTTGCCCTGACCCAGGTGCAGGAACTTACACTTGGCCTTGTTCAACCTCATGAGGTTCACATAAGCCCTCTTCTCCAGCTTGTCTGGGTTCCTCTGGACAGCATAATGTCCCTCAGGTGTGTCAACAACACCACTCAGCTGAGTGTCTGCAAACTTGATGAGTGTGCACTCAACCCTGATGAAGATAATAAACAGCACTGGTCCCAGTACAGACTCCTGAGGGACACTGCTCATCACTGATCTCCATCTGGACACTGAGCTGTTGACTACTACTCTCTGGATGTGATCATCCAGACAATTCCTTCTCCACTGAACAGTCTATCCATCAAATCTGTATCTCTCCAATTTAGAGAGAAAACTGTTGTGGAAGACAGTGTCAAAGGCCTTACGGAAGTCCAGATAGTTGATATTTGTAGCTCTTCCCTCCTCCACTGATGTAGTCACTCCATCATAGAAGGCCACTAGGCTGGCAAAGCTTACCCTTGGTAAAGCCGTATGGGATGTGTTGAATCACTTCCCTGTCTTCCATGTGCCTTGCATAGCTTCTTGGAGGACCTGTTCCAAGATTTTCCCAGGCACAGACGTGAGGCTGACAGGTCCATAGTTCCCAGGGGCCTCCTTTCTGCCCTTTTTAAAATTAGGTGCAATATTTCCCTTTTACCAGTCACAGGGGGATTTGTATGAATGCCAGGACTATTCAAATGTTATGGAGGGCAGCTTGGAAACTGTATCAGCCAATTCCCTCAGGACTCTGAGATGCATCTCATCATGTCCCATAGACTTCTGTATGTTCAGGTTCTTAGATGGTCTCGAACCTGATCTTCTCTTACGTTGGGAAGTACTTTGCTCCCGCAATCCCTGCCTTAAGGTCCATCCACTTCAGAGGTGTGGAAGGAGTTGCTGACAGTGAAGACTGAGGCAAATTTGCAGACCTCTTGTCTGTTGTAACAATTAAGCTCTCCCTTCAGGTATTTATACACAATGATGAAACCCCTCACTGAGCCTCCTCTTCTCTTGATTGAACAATCCCAGTTCTTTCAGCCTTTCCTCATGCTAAGACATGCTCCTGTGTCTTCATAATCTTTGTGGCTCTTCATTGGACTCTCACCAGTATGTCCATATGTCTCTTATACTGGGGAGCACAGAAGTGGACCAGACCATTAATAAAGACATCAAACAGAACTAAACCCAGTATTGACCTCTGGGGTACACATCTAGCCGCTGGCCTTCAACTAGACTTTGTACAACTGATCACCACGCTCTGAGACAAGCCATCCAGTTTTAAAAGCATGTCACTGCCTCCTCATTCAGCACATGCATCAACAGCTTCTCTATGAGGATCTTATGGGAGACAGTGTGGAAAGCCTTACTGAAGCCCAGGATAACAATATACAGTGCTGTTCTCTCATCTACCATGTTAGTCATTTCATCACAGAAGTTTATGGAGTTGATTAAGCTGACTTCCCCATGGTGATGTTATGTTGACCACATCTGATGATTTTCTTGTCCCTAATGTGCCTAGAAATGGCTTCTAGGATTAGCTGCTCTATCACTTCCCCAGGGACTGAGTTAAGGCAGACTGGCCCATAGTTCCCTGGCTCAATGTTTTTACCTTTCTTGACTATAGGAGTGACATCTGCTTTCCTACAGTCTTCAACACTTCTCCCAGTTACAATGACGGATCAGAGATTTTCAAGAACGACCTTGCAGTGACATCTACCAGTTCCCTCTGTACTTGTGGGTGCATCCCATCAGGGCCTGTGGACTTATATATGTCCAGTATGTTTAAGCTCTTGACTTGATCCTCTTCCACTAAGTGTACATCTTCCTTGCTCTAGATTTTCCCAGGTCACTGGGGCCTGGGATTCTGCAAGGCCAGTCTTGCTAGTGAAGACTGAAGAGAGGAAGGCATTCAGTACTTCAGTCTTTTCAGTGTCATGTGTCACCAGGTTCCCCTTCTCATTCAGCAGTGGGCCCACATTTTCCCTGGCACTTCTTTTGTCAGCAATGTAGTTACAGAAGACCTTCTTGTTTTTGACACCTCTGGCAAGATTGAATTCCAATTTGGCTTTGGCTTTGCTAATGTTTTCCCTGCATGCTCAGATCACATCTCTGCTTCCTCTGAGGTTACCTGTCCCTGCTTCTATTGTCTTAATGTATTCTTTTTGAGTTTGAGTTTTGCCAGGAGCACCTTGTTCATGCATGCAATTCTTTGACATTTTTGTCTGACTTCCTGCTCAGTGAGATAAACTGCTCTTGCGTTTGGAGGAGGTGAATATTAACCAGCTTTCTTGTGCCCCTCTTCCCGCCAGTGTCTTATGGCATGGGACTCTACCAAAGAGGTCTTTGAGGACACAGTTTGCACTTCTGAAGTCCAGTGTTGTGACCTTGCTTTTTGACCTACACCCTCTTCTCAGGATCCCGAACTCCACAATCTCATGGTCACTGCCTTTGACTTTCAGGATCCCAATGAGCACCTCCTTATTGGTGTGTATGAGGTTCAGCAGAGCAGCTCTCCTTTTTGACTTCTTTATTCTTGAGTCAGGACATTGTTGTTGATGCACTTCAGAACCTCCTGGATTGCTTATACCCTGCTGTATTTTTTCCTCTGGCAGATATCAGGGTGTTTGAAGTCTACTACGTGTACTAAGGCCTGTGAATGTGAGGCTGCTCCTATCTGACCCTCTCCCCTTCACAAGTTTCAGCAGTCCCTCCAATAACTGCAACTGTTATTGTACACAGAGATGGTTTAGGCTTGATCACTTCAAAATGGTCTAATTTTCTCTCTCAGGACAAGTTCTTGTTCTTCATGCCATGGGAAAGGAAGGAAAATTTCATTCCAGTAAAGAACAGTTATTATCATAATGAACTGAGAAACTGAGGAGTGAGGTATCTTTCCTGCTGTGTTAATGCCAAACTGATAGGCAACTGAGTGAGAAGCAGAAGAAACGGTATTTTTCTGGAAATACAGTGGAAGATGAAATAGAGACAAATGTCTTTGCTGCCTAGTGCATCTGTCAGGATTTCCACCTTACACACATGGACATGAGGCAGACAGCAATGAAGTCATCTACACTGCACTTGGAACCACTGCTAACAGACACCAAGTCAGTGACACAGTCTGGCAGTGTGGGGAACAACTTGAGTTTTGTGACACCCTTTTAGAAGGAGCTGACATTTAACTCATTCCAAGAGACCTTCCTACTTTCTTCAAGTTCTTACTGGGTTTGGTGATTTCTCGGATGGTATTGAAGATTTAGTGACTCGCTGAATATCACACACTATCTAGAGTGAAGGAAAGGACTCAAAATAGGACTCTGAGTTTCCATGTTAGTGAGCTAAACACAGCTCATCTTCACATATACTCTCGTACATATTTAAGGATTTCTTAGAGCAGTTAATGATAATTATTTTCTTTGTGTGCACTGTCCAAAGATAGATAAATGATCAGCAATTAACTAAAAGCATATCAGGAAATTATTTATGAAAAAGCACTTTCCCCAAAACAACTGTGCTGCAATATTAGAAATATATTGTTCCATATTCTTTTGCAGCCTCCATACTGTATAATAACCCCCACCCTAATTAAAGCAATGACTGAAATATTCTAGCAAACAATGATGTAGAATGAATATTGAGAGCATCCTCCATGAAGTTTATGAGGAGTAAAACAGTGTTTCAAAGAGTGAGGAAAAGCAGTAAACTAAAGGAGCCATTCAAGTCTAGCCAACTTTTGAGACTAGGCAATCATCTGATTCCTCCCTGTTCCTTAACATTTTTCTCCTAAAAAAAGTCTAACTCAAAACACAGCTGTCTTCCCAACTCATCAGTCCATCAGAAGACCAAGTTCACTATGATCCCAAATACTGCATTCTGAGCCTGTTTACTTTTGTGATCTGTTTGCTTCAGCTCTGCTATACCCTCTTGTAGCTGTCAGAAGTGAAGTCTTGTAGGTACATTAGCCACAGCTGTAGGCAGCAGAAAATTAATCATTTCAGGAAGTCTGAATAGTAGCAAGCAAAGAAGCAGACAACTTAAAAGGAAAAGCTAAACAATAGGGAGAAGGTATTCTATTTGATTTCTTTAACCTTAGCCAGTGGGGAAGAAAAAGCAAAGTCTGAGAGAGGAAAACACTTCTACTTTTCCCTTGTAAGTGACATTCCTACCTACGAAACATCCACTAAATTATGTGCAGATTGATAAATATGTATACACCACATATTTCATAAGGCTAAATGATAACAGCAAGGCACAACACTGTGAGAGTGGGCCAGTGTCCAGAACTGTGTATGTTTCCTGTGTATTGAGCAAAGAGTGTAAAAGCTATTTTTTACATTACCTATGAGGTAATGTAACCTCACCTTTTCTCTGTTCTCCTTTGATAGGAAATGTTTTTGTTTTGTGTATGGAAAGCTGTGGCCTTATAGGCTTTTGAATAGCAGTTGCAATCAGCTCTTGAGCTTTCTTTGTATTTCATGTTCATTTCATGTTCATTTCAAAACAAAAACTCCACAAAAACTGTTTTGCAAAGTTACTTTTTCTACTTTCTTACTTTAGTATTTTTAATTGAAAATACAAACTGGATAAAGATGAAACTCACTCAAGTATGAGAGTTCACATAAAGCAGAACCCAGGTTCCGTTTTCATCTCTGTCGTGTATTTCAAGTATTTTATTGTTTCCCTCTTAGAAGGGAATATTTTTGTTTTTCCTTGGCTCCCCTGACCAGGTTATTTGATCCATTTCATTTCCACACAGATCACTGTGATGTACAAATTCTCAGCTCAGGCTTCTCATGACATTTGATCACATTGTGTCAGTTTTGCAACTGGCTCAAAAGGTTGTTCCCTTGACGATGAGGGAGACTTGACATACAAAAAGGAGTTGGAAGGGGACTGTGACCTTCTGACTCCTCTGGACAATTTCTGGTGTGCTGCATCCTGAAGGTCCTGGTATGACAGCTTTCCTTAGCAGCAAACCACCTTTCCCTCTCATAAGACAACCTGAACCCCATGAGGGATGAAGGAAGTCAACCTACTCTTTGCTCTCCAGATTAGTTGCTAAAACCCCCATGGTATTCAGGAAAAAATATCCATACTTCTTATCTTCATGTCATTTACCTACCTGCTACTTACAAAATGGAAAATACAATTTTAAAATCAATCTTTAAGTTCTAATATGCATCTAACTAGGAAAAAGCCTGTATTTTAGGTATCATATAACCCTAACAAAGCAGCATTAGTAATATTATATGCATAATTTCTAATATATTGACTCAGTTATTAATTTAATCAGAGTTTTCAAGCAAAAAAAATTGCTGTAGGCTTAATTGACAACTCAGTTACTTAGGTGAATAATTCTTCCGTTAAAGGTTTTGAATACATATCCATACAGACTCTCATATCCTGCTAGTTGTAACTTCATCAACCTTACATTCCCAGCATCAAACAAGGGTTGAATACCATATTATTTAAACAAGATGGAGGCATTTGATAATAACTGAGTATGGAAACTGGAGGAGTAATGCTGGAAGGGAATGCAACTCCTATCACCAGGGCATGGGAGAGAACACCAACAGCACATAAATCTACTTCAATAAAAATATTGTTATCATAAAATCATTCAACTCTATGAACTTTTCTGGTTTTCACCTCAGAAAATGAGTACATCTAAGCATGTTATTTCATCCTTTTTATTACACATTTGAGAAAGTAGCCAAGACAAGTTAGACTTAATTACACCCATTAAGGCACTTTAGATGTCAAGCTTGACTAACTAATTTAATAGTGGGTTGAAAGCAAATTTCTTGTTACTAGGCTTCAGCTTTTGTTTTTAAATTTATTCAAGGTCATGAAATGGTCAGGATTGAAAGGTACATGAAATTACTTGCGGATTCCCCTTTTTCTCATGCTTGACTAGTTCCTTGCATTTGATGACTTTTTCATAGTTAAGTACATATTTCTGCAAGCAAATATGCTGTTATTTTTAATATGTCATTTCTTTAAACAAAGAAGTAACAACCTTCCCTTCAAAAAATCCTTAAGACAAGAACTGAAACCAGTTCCTTCTTGTCTATGAGCAGCAAAGCCAGGAATACATGACCCTTTGTTGGCAGATCTAAGATTCAAGTCAAAAAGTTGCTTCCGTTACCCTTCACAAACCTTCTGAACTGCTTGAAAGTGAGCAAATTTTAGTAACATAACAGGTTAATTCTACTGAATAAGAAACATAATGAAAGCTTGAAAAAGACATGAAATTTCTGAAGGTCACTCCAAGACTTAATAGCATGTATCTCCAAATAGAGAACTCGGAATGACCTAATAATGGTGGAAGCATCTGTATCAACAGGTGGTTAGAATTATACCCAAGGACATAATTTCACTTAATTTTATTACATCCGATAATCTTGGAAAAAAAAATAAACACAATTTTGTCTTCCTGAGGGAGCTGTTGCTTTTGTCTGTGCTTAGTACAACAAAAAAAAGTCAAGTGGTCTATTCAGCAATGAACTTTTTCTGAGTGTTGATTGAAGTTGGCAACAATGTGAACAAACATGGCAAATAGGAAGAAGGACACAAGTTTGTCAAGTTACTGCTGTTGATCTCACTAGTAAACTTGAGGTTACAGCATGATATGTAAGCCATCTTTTACATGACTGGGAAACTGAACATAAATCATAGCAAGTGACAAACAGTATTTTTGTGAAAAATGCACATTCTTATCTCAGAAATGTCTGTTGGCTGCAATATGCAAGACATTAGGAGATGAAAAAAATCTCCTATTATGCCTATTTCATGCTTTCATAAATCTCAAAGGCACAAAGGTTAAATTAATTGTGAAATAAAAGGAATAAGCCTGATTGCCTCCCTACCAGGTAGTAAGACATAAAGCAAATCCCCTCGTTTTGGGCAATCCCCATAATATAATATATACTGCATGGCAGAAACTGGCACATCTACAATCCCTAGCTAGCATTCTAAGATTGATAAAACATCATACAAATTGATTTAAAAATGTAAATGCATGAGAGAGAGCAATCACAAGGTAACAGGGGGAGGGGTGGGAGGACTAAGGCAGGCCATATGTTCCTCTCCTCTTCCTGCATTTGCTGCTTTCATAAGGAGAATTCCCTGCCCGACAGATGGAGAGAAGCGTGCTTTATACAAGGTGCAAGGCGGGTTTGTCTATGAAAGCTGAAGAGCTAGAGAACAAAGCAGAGTAATTACAAGTTCTCTGTATAAGAAAATCTATAACCTTTATCAGATACATTACAGATGACTTCCAGAGAACTACAGAATGAAAGAAAACAATTAAAAAAAAATATTGAGCATTACTAACAAAGTCAATTTATCACTGGCAATTTCTTCTTTTAGTTTTAATAGGAAATTTGTGCTAGGAAAAGAACACTCAGTAATTCCAGAGTCTGGAAAGAAATAACATGGCTTTTTTTTTAAAGAACATTGTTTCAGCAATTCAAAATTTCTCTCTCTTTTTTTTTTTT